>VXAU01000527.1:209270-400614 GCA_013399695.1 Formicarius rufipectus | reverse complement strand
GGGGGGGAACATCCCGCACTTCTGGAGATGGGGGACAAACCCCGCACCTTGGGAGCACCCCACATCTATGGAGATGGGGAGGGAATGCCCCGCACCTCTGGAGATAGGGAGGACACATCCCGCACCTTGAGGTTACCCCGCAGTTCTGGAGATGGGGAGGGGGCACCCCGCACCTGGAGATGGGTAGAGGGGGACGGGACACAACACGTCCCTCCCTTTGGGGGCATCCCGCACCTCTGGAGCTGGGAGGGGACACACCCCGCACCTGGAGATGAGTCCCCGACACTTGGGCGAGCTCAGCGCTCCCCGCCTCTCGAGGTGGCGCGGGCTGCGGGGGCTGGAAGCGCAGCCCGGCTCGGACATCGGGGCTGTGAGCTGTGTGTGTGTGAGGAACCCCGCGGCTGCTCCCGGCCCGCTCTGCTCTGCCCTCCCCTCCGGGTTTCGCGGTGTCTCTGCGGTTCCTGAGCCACCCCCCGCCTCTTTCACTTCCCTGTGCGCCGCCGGACTGCGGGACACATGGAATGGTTTGGGTTGGAAGGAACCGTAAAGAACGCCCGGGTTCGACACCATTGCCATGAGCAGAGATACTTTCCTCTAGACTGGGTTGTTCGAAGCCCTATCCAGCACGGCTTAGAACGCGTCTAGGGATAGAGAATCCGCAGGGACCGGTGTTGGTCCCCGTCCTTGGAGACTGGGGTGTTCCTCCTGCTGTTTGGTGGCGCTGGGCGTGGAGAGCGTCAGGAGAGGGAGGGAGGGAAGTCCGGGCTCCCTGCCCGGCTGCAGGCAGGTAGGATCCTGCAGGGAGTTTCACAGCTGTTGCCCTCGGCCCTTCCAAGTGGGCCACGGGGTGGAAGCTGGCAAGTTGCGAGGCGCAGAGGAATGGGGGTGGTGCGGTGCCCGAGCGCGGCGGGGAGATGCGTATCGGGAGCCTCGGTACCTGCGGGCTGCGTTTGGCACCTGGTGACCAAACAGATGAAACGGCCCCTGCTGACCTCTCTGAAACACACGTAGCTCGCGGCGTCTTTGTTACTCGGAAAATGCCTGCTAGGAGCGATCAGGGGCAAAATTGCAGTACTTGTGTTTTGAGCTAAAGGAAATCACTCCACGAGAATCAGTTAATGTGCTGTGCTGCCAGGGACCCTCCAACCTGATGCTCATGCCCCCCAAACTAAGGACTGATTGCTACTTGAACACAGGGGTTTTGCAGCATTTAAATGGTTAAGAAAAATGGTACAACAGATAAATTTTTCTGTGCGGAGGCACTTAAGTTCTGGTTGCCAGATTGGGGTGTTTTGATGGCCTCTGTTGGTCTGTGGCCTGTTGAACTTGGAAAGGTTCCTGTTAACGGGTATAGTCAATACCGTAAAAACAGGGTATTTAGAACTGTGCTCTTAAGTTATAAGATCAAAGGGAAAATTAAGATTCTTTCTCCTCTTTATTGACCATTTAATAGAGGCTTGATGAAATTGTAAACTCTTCAGTAGGAAATTTCAGTAACATTAGGGCTTCAAACTTTGTGTTATCTGCGTGAGGAAGTAAAGGTAACTTAACTCGAACTTTTATTTTGCCAGTTTCTAGTATTGCTACTTGAAACATGAGGAGAGCTTGATAATCCTTGCGATGCAAGTCCCTAAGCCCAGCCTTCTTTGGATTTTTCTGCATTGCAATAAGCACATTTTTACCTTGCAGCTGCCGGATATTGTTGTGTGCTCACCCAGTCCTAAGTAAGGCCTGTTTGACCTACCTCTTGCAGGTGAATTAATGTAGTGTCTCCATCCCTGTCTGCTGCTGTTTCATCATTGCCTCCAGCATTTTAAGGGACTTGAAATACTCTGGGTTTTTTCCACCATTTTTTCTTGCAGCTGTTGCAAAGCAGCCTGTAATTTATTTAAACAGTGCCACTGCAGTCTAGTGGGTGGCTAGCTGATTTTTGGAAGGTTTACTGAATACTCTCCCAGCCCACCCATGATTCTAAAAATAAGCTTTGGGTAGTTGTACTTCTTTAAACTGCCTGTGGATGCACCTATGGAAATAAGTCCTTCCTGCATGTTGTAGTTAGATCTTGGACTCTTGAGACTCAGTATGTCAAAGCTGTACATAAGCTGTGTAGACTCTGAAAGGAGAGGCTTAATTGTAATGCTAGTTTAACACAAGGGGCTTTTGAAGTAGATTGAGTTTCTGGGTTAGGTTTCAACTCCCTAGGGTGATTTTAAAATTATTCTCCAATAATATTCTCTATTTGAGTTTGCTAACAAGAAACAGCAATATGGACCTAGTCTTTTCACATTATTATTTTTACTATTCAGCAGTAGTGAAATTACAGCTTATTTAATATGCTGGGAAGGAGCAAGAGTAAAGGGAATCAGAAACTGTCCTTCACTTAAGAAACAAATTTGCTTTTGTGTTGGCAGTGAGCAAAGGACTGAGTTCAGTAGTGTTTCAGTTTGGACTCTTAAGACTAAGAAATCCAACCCTAACAAAAGCCATCCCTGGTATATGTTGACTTCTTACTGAACCTCATCTGAAAGATAACTCCCTCATTTAGAAACTAATGTAGAAATTGCTTGAGGGAGCTTCTCTTGAAGTCTGTTTGATATTGCAGTGTCCTGAGCTAGCAGTAGCTGTAAAGCAAGTAGTGTCATGAAAAGTTATTTGTTTTGGTTTACTACTGTGTTTTTTTCTTTTGTAATTTTGCAATGTAAAATTTTATTCCAAAACTTGGACAAGTGTCTCCTCTCTAAAGCTACGGTACCAGAGTTCAGTGACTTCCAGTGTTTGTTACAGTGTCAGTTACCCAGTTTATTCCTGTTTCCTGTCCTTTTTTATTTTTAATATCATTAGTCTGATCTCTGATTTGCAAGAAGGAGCTTGGGATATTGCCAAAAAGTTCTTAAAATTACTACCTTGGGATACATCATCCACAGAAATCTGGCAGTGGGAGAGGCTGAGGAACAGCTAGAACAATACAGCTGTCTTCTTCACCCACCTACCTCACATTTATTTCTTTGCCTCCTGCTGTAAAACTTGAAGCTTAATGCTTGTTTGAGATTGTTAACAAACAAATGATGCAATTAAAATTTGTGTGCAATTCTAAAACAAAGAAGAGAAGAATTCAAGTAGCTTTGAAACATTGATTGTGATCAGTTACATAGGTTAGGTTCATTATCTTATTTTGTTCTAGCAAAAAGCTGTTTGTTCAGATACAGAAGCTTCAGAAATACCTGACAAAGCAATATTTATCAATAGTGATTAAGTTACTAGCAGAATTTTAAATTTGGGGTTAATTGAAGATTACTGCTGAAAATGATGCTTTAAAGTCATAGGTGCTCTTCTGGATGAGTTATGTGGAACCATCTTTTGTACTCCTTTGCAAGATGGCATGAAATGGACTTGTGTGTGTGGTTTTCCCCTCCACCCTGTTCTTTCCCTCAGGGAATTCACAGCTTTTCCTGTACAATAAATATAAGTATGGCATTCATTGCTTCAGTTAATTAGTCATATAGAGGAATTGTTCTGACTAGTTGTGGATGTTGAAATCATGTATTACAGTGTGCATCACTAGCTCCCCTCAGCCCCTCTGTTTTTGAGATCCCAGTGTGATTGACAGTCAGTGCAGTGCAGGTATGACTGCTGTATACTCTGAACTTCAGAGTTCAGGGCCTTGGAGATAAGTGGCAGAAGCAAGCAATTTCACTTCTTTGTTTCCTAGGTGAGTCCTTAGCTAGGACACTGTATACCTGTGTGAAGGAGAGGTAGCAGAGGTTCAGGCAGCCCTCACAAATAGCTTGGGAAAAGGGTGCCCTCCCCACTAAGATTGGGCAACTAATTGATTATTTTTGTAAGCACTGTGATAATGTGTTTTTTTTTTCCTATTTAGGATGTAATCATAGCACCACTCTAGACTTCTGAAGTACTGTTAGCTTTTAGGTGAAGTATTATTTTTTATATCCAGGCTCTGTGTGAGTTTCATCTATATGCAGTCCACATGTGAGTCTCATCCAAACACCTGGAGGGGTTCAGTCTTGATTTAAAACATACACAGGAGCATGAACCATCAAATGTATGAAACTGCTGAGAGAATACCTTGGCTGCAGGAATAAGTGATAAAATTCTTAGAAAGCAACCTGTCCCCTCCCCCTGCTAAAACCTGAGCAGGAATACTTGACCTTACAACTTTTATTGCTTAATGGATACTGCATTCTCTTTGGCACTTTGATGTGTTATCTCCTTAAGTATAGGATTCTCCATCAAGCTCTCTCAATTCTTCTAATTTGAAAAATTAAGCTGGTTAGGCCTTGGAAAGCATCTAGCCTTGGAGCTCATTATCTGGGGTCCTTGGTGCCTGTAGGGAACTAGATATAGCCTGACTAGAGGAAATACTCCTGTCTATTTTTGTTAGGCTGGTAGATCCACAGTTGGTCTACCTCCTGTCTCAACACAGCCATCACTGCTGTCTGATCAGGATCTTGAGGCTTTGTAATGAAAATATCCTGGATTAGATTACTCGATGCTCCCTGATGGAGTGAACATGCATCCTGTCAGCTTGGATGGCAACTCATCACGAAAGATAGGTTTAAACTAGGCAGGTTAAAGTTTAGCACTGAAAAAGGTACTTGTAAATAACTGTACCAGAGGGAACAGTAGGTATGTTTTTTCACACAAAAGATTAGTTTGACAAATGAAGTATCAAGTGAGACAAAGCAAGCTTTACCTGTAATTCCTTTCCTCTATTGGAACTCCCTCTTAATAAAGTGCATGCAAAAGTGCAGTTCCAAGCAACACCTGAGGGCAGGGAATAAGAATTGAGAGCAAGAGCTTATGCCAAAATGCAAAATACACCTGATGTGGTGATGGGTTACAATGTACATGCATCACAGCAGAGGAAATCAACATGGAAAAAAAAAAGGTGGTTGATAGCTGTATATTGATGAACTGCATAAATGTTTAATGTCTTTTTTGCCAGCAGCCTATTTGCCACAGGTGGAAGGCTTTGCTGACAGCACAGAGCTTCCTTTTTTTCACTCTACTATTTATTTTATTTTCTCCCCAAACTTGGTGCATGCTTACTGACTCTGCCTGATGACCTGTCAGCAGACTCTAGGACTCCTGTGGAACTGCCAGACCAAACTGTTTCTTATTTTGTGAAAACATCTGCAGTCCTTCTGCTCGTAGAGCCTCTCCCTGCTTATAGCCATTCATGGACAAATATACTGTGGGTTGAAAAATGTGGATCCATCCCCAACTCAGTGTTGGGCAGGTAGATCAGAGAATTTATATGCTTCCACCTGGTCTGTACTGTGTTTGCCTTGAAACCTTTTTGATCAGAAATGAGGGGTTGAGAGAATGATTTATTATATAAATGATATCCTTTGATTTCAAGTGACACAACTGCAAAGAGTAGCTTTCAGGTTTTGTTTTTCCCTTTCTTAAAAGATAATTGGGTGATGTTTTAGAGAGTGACTTTGTCAGTACTGGGTAGTGACAACTCCAGTTGATTTCAATAGCAGCTGCAGGTGTCACCTCTAAAAAAGCATCAAGGCCTTAATGGTGACCACTTCAGAACCACTCTTTGAAAAAGGGATTTATTATTGGCATGCTGTGTGTGCCAGCAACTATTTGCAGCTTGCCCAGAATAGAAAGTCTAAAGACTTAAGTTTCATGTAACTATAGAAAATCTGTCTTCTAATTTTAAGCAGAAATGCTCTTTGCACTCTTAATCTCATGCATTGATGTCACTAAATCTAGAATTTCTTATGTCTTTGAAATAAATATGCCTCAAGGACAGTGTTCTGCTAACTATTTAAACTTTATACCTTAAAGTTCTGGATGGGTTTTTTGAATGTCACAGAGATGGTCAGATAGTAAAGAACGCTTCTATTTATACTCCCTGAAAGCTTCCTTAAATAAACATGTGCTTATTTATTGGAAACATTGAGGCTGAAGTCAAAACTTGCAGACAAACCCCTCACCTCCCAGCCACTGAGAGTGGTATGCTTGTACACCTCTGGTTGACTTTCTAATCTTTATTCCAGAAGGTGCTCCAGCCAGCCTATCTGTGAAATGCTACACTCCTAGCCACACAGCTGGTGTGGGCATTAAATCTTTGACTGAAAATGGAGTAGGTATTAAAGTAGTCTGGATTACTCTTACACTAGAGGATGTGAACTGGAGAAGAGGGCGAAGTAGAAGCAGAGCATGTTCTATTCACTGCAGTGTGATGGAGGCTTCATAGCTCTGTCTCTGGGCTGTTTGAAGAGGTTTCAAATGCTGTTTTCTCAAAAAGAATCTGCATATGTAAGGTTTGAAGACATGACTGCTTGTGGCTTTAAACAACCAGGTTTTATCTTCAGTGTAGTTGGCTGGGGTAAGGTCATAATTGGTTTTGTTATGTCAGACTGGTGATAATTGGCCTAATTGGGCTGCATTCCCAGTGTGTTGGAGGTGGCCTGAGCGATTCTGGGATGTTCAGGAGTTGTGTAGATGTTGAGTAGCTTTGTGTGGCAAAACCCACATAATGTTTGATATTGCTGCTTGTGTTCCTTGTACAAGTCTAGCTTGTTTAGAGTTACTACCAGAGTTCACTGGATGTTGGAACAAAAGCTGCAAAAATGAAACTTCTGTGAAACAACACGTTATGGGGAACATCTGTGTTTTCCGGATGTAAAAATTGCCAAAAATGGTGTAGTGACTTCTTAATCTATTTGTTGTGAACCTAGTGTTGCCACAAAGCCTTTCTTGCATGAGAAAGATTGAGACAAATGTGTGGGGTAAATTGTGATTTTTGGGTTTTAATGTTTAAAATTACCCCTGTGCTGTCCCTGTGGGCCAATGGCTCTCTGGCCCCTCTGTTGAGCAATGCCATCGAGTCACTTCATGTAGATGAGATGAGTGGAATTCATATTTTTTGTGTAGTCTGACTCCTTCACTTGTTTTTCCTCTAGGTGTTGATTTGTGTGAGTGTTGGCTCTGGAATACATGCTATGAACATACTTAAAAGCTCCTCTAAGTTCATAAAGCAGCTATGATCACATAGTACACTTAGTCATATGCAGAAGCCTTAAATTATTGTGTGCCAGAAAGCTTCCCTCCCTGCGCTTCTGAAAACAAGCCCAATGTTTTGTCAACTCTGTGTGGGTCCTGTTTGTGTTGCCTGCTCTAGTTCAGAGCTGCTTAGCCTGCTGAAGAGACTAGAAAGTGACGCTTTTCTGCTAGCACACCCATTTACTTTTCCTTTCTCCTGTTCTAGCTGCTAATAATCGTTGGAGCTGGAGAGCATCAGTTTGGAAGGAGAGAGGTTGCTTCAAGGAGTGAGAAATAAGGGTATACTGTTGTTGCTTCTGGCTCCTCAGTGCTTAGCCATTTGCTTACCTGAGGGATGTTTGTGACTGCTCTTTGCCAGTAACTCCACCATTCTCTTCCTCTTTTGCACTGTGACAAACCTTTGATGGTCACCTTCTGGTCTGGCTTCTGGTTAGTAGGTATCTAAAATGGGTCAGCCTTTGGTCAAAGGTGACTGTTGGCAGCAGTGGCTGCCAAGTTCATTCAGTGTTTTTGAGCTGCATGTTCATCTCTCACGTGAGAGTTGTACACCCACAGCAGGTGGGGCCTGACCATCCCCACCCCACTGCTGCCCCCAGGGTTGGGGAGTTAACCAGTGTGGGCTCCTAAGAGCATCTTGGATAGTTCATGTTGAGCAGGACTGAACTTCTGCCTCTCATGGGGTGGTGGGGCTCTCTTAGAGCTGCTCCTTCTTCCAGGAACACCTGCCAGGATGGAGAGAGCTGAAGAGAATGGTGTGATGACTCTTGTGTAGACCACCTTAAGTCAGCGAGGGATGGCCATCCTTGGTTTATCCGTAGGCTTGTGGTGTCTTTGCTTACTGTGCAAGGGAAAATTATCTATGTAGAGCTTAATGATTGAGTGCTATCTCTAAGTGGAGATTGTGCCTATTGATACTACAGACAAGCAGTGATGTAGACTAGGACTAAACAGATGAGTTTATTTTTTTGATTACTCAAAGTCTTTGGCTTTTTATTTTTTGTTTGATGGCCAGATTTTGCTCAAAGATGCTTAATTTTAGAAATCCAATGTATGTGACATAGTAGATATGCTTTAGCATCACCAGAGATTTAAATACTATCCAGCTCTGAGAGAAATGCTTGCTATTTCCCTGAAGTGTCTCTACTGCTTCTTTTGATATTAAGCATTTTTCTTGTAATTGTGGAATGCTTTCCAGTTATAAAGTGTTGTTTAAGAGTTGAGCTATACCTTATGCTCACTTAATAAACTTTATTCCCAAGGTTTTTCTCTAGAGTTATGGCTAGTCTTTAATTTGTATATAAAGGAGAAAAATATTTTATTAGTTGCTGTTTCAGATGCTAAATAAAGTGAAAAAGTTATTTAACGTGACAATCTTTTGATAACAAGAGCTCTGGGCTGAAACACATAGTAAGCCTTGATTTTTATCAGTGGTTGAAACAACTGCTGCTCAAGAGCAGTTAGAATGTTATATTAGATGGAAGGGGCAAGGCATTTCAAGGCTAAATGACAATCTTAGTCTCACTTGATTAGAGCTTGCAGAGGTTGCTAAGAAACAGCCTAATAGTCCTTGAGTAACTAATTATATGCCCCTTGGACAGATGCACAGGTGCTCATTCCCTGAAGTTGCTTTTTTTTTTTGGTTGGTTGTTGTTGTTTTGTTTTGTTTTTTCTTTTTTTTTTTTTTTAAATCTGAGGCAAGACTGGAGTTCATAAACTGCAATCTGTTTACATCCTGCTTCAGGCTTGAAAGTCCTGATTATATTTATCTTGTTCCCAGCAGGATGTGTTCTGGTGGGTTTTGTTTAGCATGCTACTATTAGATTATTATGTTTAAATTGTTCTTGCAATGCCTCATCTAGTTCCAGATAGTCCACCACGTCTTTGGTGCTTTCTAGTGCTATGAATATACCAGCTTAAGTAGTGAACCATTGTGCAAGCTAACAGTTAACTTAAAGTATCAAATAGGATTATTTCAGTCTCCCTGCCCTGAATATGTTAAAACCCAATCTACATTTTTCATGTAAAAAGTTTTGGATTGCAGCTGAAAAACTGAAGTTCTAATTGGGGAACTTCTTCATACTCAGGAACCTTGATTGACATGTGCTTTGAGATGTAAGTTGAGAAATACTTAAATTTCTTAATTATTGACCTACCCCAATCAAGACTGAAGTAGAAGTTTTCTAGGGTGTGCAATTTTTGGTACCATTTAGTGTTCCTATTTAGTACAATTTTAATAGCACTGGTTTGGCAATCTGTGCTACTGCTTAATAGGTTTTAGTGGGCAGTTCCTTTCTCTTACACCATGTAAAGAAATAATATTGGTCCTTTTGATAATTCTAATTCCCTTATGTTACAGTAACATGATCTTCCTTGTGTCAGAACATGGAATTTTTACTTTAACTGGCTACATGTAGTCAGCAAAGTCTGAAAGTCAAGCCATGCTTACTTGGACTGTTAAGAGCAAGCGTAGCTGCCTGCTGCCCCTCGGTAATGACTGGTTTTTGTACACAACAAAGACTTGATGGCACCCCTGTGTTGTTTATAAACTATTGTTCAAATCATATGTTTATACATAGGCCCCAAATATTTTTGTGTTCTGTTTGGCTGCTGGAGACCTTTTGTAGAACACAGTATTGTTTCCATGATTTGTCCACGTATATTGGTGCTTTCTCCTGTTAGAAAGTGAAGAGGGGAAGGAGGTATGGCAGCTGAAATGTTTAGACTTGGATGTACACCTGAGGTGTTGGTTGTCAAATATTTAGTGCTCCTGCAGTGCCTTCTGATGTTTGCTGTTAAGTAACCCTGATAACTTCGGTGTTGTGTGATTTATAGCTTGTAGTCACTTCTTGTCTCCTCTTGTTCTGTAAGAGGTGAGGGGTAAAGTGGTTGCCCAAACCCATCTGGTTCCAACTCTCTAGAGGTTAATGTCCAGGATTCAAATTCCCATTTTCTAGCAAATTTTCAATTACCCTTTCTCCTGGTCTTAAACTGTGGACTGTAAGGATATTGATTGTCACAGGACTTAGAAGTGCAAACTACTGTTTATCAACAGGTCTTCTCAAGCTGTTCGTATCTATTCTCAGATCACTGCAATTGTAAGGTAAACAAAATAATCTTTAGGTGTCAGGAAATGATAGTCTTGACTTGTGGTAGCCTGCTATCAGTGATAATTTGTTTGTCCCTAAGCCATTAGGATGGACTTTGAAGATTTGGTAGTCTGTGTAACCTCAGCTTGCAGAGGAATCCGGAGAAGTCAGAACAACAGAGAGTCAGTGAGAAATGAAGTACCAAACCTGTAAAATAGTCACTGGTACACACTCCTGAGTTATGAGCCCAGCTTTGGACTAGCAAAATTAGTCTCTGGGTTTTGCTGATGTCAGCTCACTTTAGGTGTCTTCCTTTGGTTCTCCACTGACACAGCCTCATGAGGAAAGCTGTAATATTGTTACCCACCAGGGGAGTAACTGGAGGTCAACAATCAAATGATCTGAAGACTTGCTGAGATAATCTCCCTCTCATAGCTTCCGGATCTGTGTCCATGGGAGGGAAAGGAGAAAGTAGAGAAGCATTTTCAATTTGCATGCTCAGAGTAAGTTTACAGGGCAAGTGCTTACTTTCAAAGGCTGTTTCATGTACTTTGCTACACTTGTTACAAAGCTTTCCTTCCAAAGGCATGCCCATTTGTGAGGTGTGCCTGATGTGTAGTGTTACAAAGCTCTTTTAGATCCCCTCCAGTTTCTGAAAGTTCTGATGCTACTTTGTTATAGAGAATTTGATCATGTCTCTTGTTGTCATATAATCAAATAAGATAGCTTGGAATTGTGAGCTACGTGTTCTCTTGTATGCTATGTATATTTGCTGCTGTAAGCAATTAATTTTTAATAGTAATTAAATACAGTGTAGTGGTTGGTGCTGCAAGCATGTGATAAAGACTTACTGTAGCCATACAGTATTGTTCAGAAGATGCAGTCCTGCTGGTGGAATATGATACAAGCCTTTGTTTCAGAAACATGTTTATGAACTTATTTTTTTCACAACTAAGCTCTGGCTCTACCATATACATTTAACTGTGTGCACAGTCCCTGTTTAATCCTTTATTCAAGTTCCTTCCACGACTTAATCTGCGTGAAGGAACTTACACCTACTCTTAGAGCGGTGACTCTTATTTTTCTGCTAAACATATTCCTGTAAATTTACAGAGAACTAAAAGAAGGTGTTTTCTTTCTGTTGGTGTCTGTCAGCTTCTGCAGCATCCACAGAATTTGAAAACTGAGCTGGTGTTTCACTTGGGACAGAAATCAAGGACAGATTAGGGATGTCATCCCTTTTTTTCTAGATTAAGGACACTTTTGTTACTAGCCATGTGCAGATCTACAATCTGTTTGGTGTCTTGTGAAAATGTGGAGTTCAAATTGGCTGAAGCTATTGTGTGACTCAAGTAGCAATAAAACTGAGACATTTGTGTTGCTTTATGGTGAAACGCTCTGTAGTGATACCTGTGCTCGGAGCCCACAGCATTCTTGTTTGGAGCTGTGTGAGTATTTGATCAGTCAGGGGTTGCTGTCACTGTGGGCCAGCAAAGTCTTTGTGTTTGTCCTCTTTCAGCAGTGACTGCTGCTGCTCAGGTAGCACTGGAGGTGACTCAGTTGGGTAGGACTGATGAGAGAGTTGAAGAGGACTTGGAAAACAGTGCCATAATCTCTGCTCCCTTAGGAGCAAAGGTTGAGTGTGGGCCTCTCCTCTTCCTGAGGCAAGACATCTATGCTCATTAGCTGGAATTGGTTTTGTGGGCATTTGCTTTTTCGAAAACAAAGGAAAAGATTGCAGTGCTATCAACAGCTAACATTATTTAAAAGGAGTAAGATTAAAATGCTACTCTCTATTCCTGAGAACTTTGCATACATAGAACTTGGGGGTATATATTTTTTATGTATTTACTTACCTTCTTAGTATGCATATTTCCAAGACAAAAGAGTGCATGCAGGTGTTCTGTGTTTAGAGCAATAATTAAAGTATGTTATTACATAGTTAGTTTAATTCCCTCTTGACTTCAAGTTGAAATTATAATGATGCATGGCTTGAAGTGCCCAGAGGACACTAATATCCATGCCACTTGGAGCACAGTGGGGAGGGGAAGAGCAGTATTAATTACTAGTTCATCTTTGAATTCTAAATATTAGCATAAAACAAGTCTTGCACTAACCATTAATGGATCTTCATGGTTGTTACATACACTTCAAAAGAGACAATCTAGCTCTGCTTTCATTAATGCAACAAGAAAGTGTATGTATAATGGGCTTAATTTATCTTGGATTTCTTCCAAAACTTTAGGAAAAGAGTAGGACATGGATACTTGGTTAATATCAAGTTTGTCTGAAACAGTTCAAAGGTGGTAGCAAGGCTGAAAGCTTCTGCTTAAATCTTATGGAAGGATGTTGAGAAGGTACCCAACTATCTGCCTAGTGTTGTACATGTCTCTTTATAAAAGGCTTTTTTCTCTGTTCTTTCATTTCATCAATACTTTCTTCTCTTCTTTGCTATTGGATTAGCTCAGTGGATTTCTGGAAGCTGCTAGTGCTGGCTCCAGCTGTGGTGGAGAGGACTGTATCATATTAGCTGGGAAGTCATGAAAGTATCTAAAGATGTAGCTTGTTTATTTCCTTTTACATAATGATCAGGCAGAATGTCTGTTGGCACTCAATCCTATGACCCTGTATCTAAACCAACTTTTTTTGTGTCTGCTAAACCTGGATGCTAGCAGAGAAGCATCTGTTGGAGCTGGTACTCTGTTCTCTTGTTATAATTTAATCTCAATTAAAAATCAGTATCATGTATTCTCTGAGTAGGATGGAAAGGAAGGCTGTTATTTAAGGTTCTAGCATATTTGCAGGATTGATGTGTGTGAGGAATTTCATTTTTCTTTCTGCTGCATCTTCTCTAGAACTCTCAGAAAGAAATGTAACCTGGGGAGGCTACACAAGGCTCTGCTGTTTGAGAGAGGGGTTCAGTGCAAAGTGTGATACTTGCTTGACTAGTCTCATAAGATAGCAGGATGTTGTATCGTCTTCTTGCAGGGTTGTAGTGTACCATACCAAATTCTGTTGCTTTGGTTGGTAGCTGTTATGTTTAAGATAGCTTTGGTGACTGTCTGGCTTCTCTACTATCTAATTTCTCCTAAGGTGTAGAAGTGAAGTATGCTGGTGCTATTTTAGATCCCAGTATGCTTTCCAGAAACTTCACTGAAATAGGCATGTCAACACCCATATGAAAGGATATCTAAACATTAACTCTTAATCAGACTGTATGAAGATTTAGTGCCTGTAGATGAGTTAGGTAAATTAAGGCACAGAGAGGAGCTGTGGTAGCAGGAGGGGTGACTAATGGTTCTTCTGAACACTGTATTTGCTGGTCACATTAACTCTTCTATATTCTGTGCTCATAATTAGTTCTGATCAGCCATTTGAAACAAAGCAAAGTGATGATCAGAGTGGCTTGTTGAGTCTGCCTTCAGGTGGATTTTACTTTGTGCACTTATCTATCTTTGTAGTGTCAATTGTTCTTTCGCAGTTGTCACCTATGAACAGGGCATTGAAGTGCTTGGGCAGCTGTGGAAGTGCTGGCAGCTGGGAGGGGCTATCCTTTCTGAGGCCTGTTTTCCACATGCCTAAAGCTTTTTATGGGATGCTAGTCCTCTGCCCAGCAGATCTAAGGATCACTTCCAAGATGCATGTTCTTAGGTGCAGATTGGAATGGTGAGGTGAGCTTCCTTGATGTGGAAGAAAAGCAGTTTCACTGAACTGTTGAAAGGTATTGAGTTTCTGCAAGTCTTTTCCCATGACTAGTTAGAGACCTGAGGGAGAAAATCTCTGCTTATTGGCCAAAACTTTTAAGGCATTTTTTTCCCTATTGGGACAGTGTATGAAAGTTCAAATGAAAAGATGACCAGAAATGAGTTTATAGGTATGGCTCCAGGGGGCCTGTGATGTCTTAACAAGGGTAAAGATGTTGGAATTTATTTTGGTCTAAACTGTGTTTCCTGAGTTCACTGAGGATTCTGAATCAGATGTCTGAGCCTCTAGTTACTGTCAGATACACTGGTACTGAGGCAGATTTGAAGACCTAAGCAGATATACCTACCACATTCCTTTATGAGGAGTGCTCTAGGTATCCGTGCAGCTTATCTAGAAGCATCTCTTGGAAATCTAGGCAATTAAGCTGGTTTGCTCTGAAGAGTCCACTGCTTCCTGTAGTTTGTCTGGAATCTTGAGTAATGGCAATGCTTCTTTACAATATTGGAAGACAGGTTTTATGGGTAGCAGTATTGCATTTGGGGTGGCTCAACTAAGTTAGAGGGAGTTCTGCTGCAAATCTGTGACTTTCTACTTTATAATCCCTTTCAACTTTGATGTTCTAACACTTTTTTAGCTGATATTTCCAGACTGCCATTATAGGTATTCTTACCTTGACAGCTTTTGTGCCAATCATGCTAACCTAAGCTTCTCCTTTTCTATTCTGTTCTTCCCCTAATTCTCTTTAGAATATGAGTGATGTTTTGGAAGTGGTTTTTTTCCTTCTTAGACTGGTTCCTGAGTTACTGAGAGTCCCACCTTTTAATGGGGGAGGTATTTCTTGCTTGCTCTTCAGCTGGTGTGGAAGAACATGTCTGGCTGGTGTGATACTTGGCTCAGTGACACACACAGTGCAGAATTGCTTTGTGAGTGGAGAAAGGTTAATTAGAAGCAGCACCAGTCTTCATCTATGCTGTATAGAACACAATAGGGATTGGTTTTGGCAGGTAAATAGAATAGCTAAGCTTTGGAGATGAATTGCCAAATTTTATTTCAGTTACCTTTCTGTGTAAACCTTGGTTTTAACTTCTCCAAGACAAGTATTGCTTTTCTTACAGTAAGACTGGGACTTTTATTGCAAATGTGCTGTTGAAAAATTGCTATGAAATTAGTAAGCTTAGTATTTCACTTGACACTTGTCAATCTTCCTCTAGTTAAGTGATAAATACCTGCTGTATTTGAGCATTTATGTTATCTTGCCTTGGATGACAGTGTGTTCTGCTTTGTGTCACCTGACTTAATCGCTATTAAAAGACTGTCTGGATTACCTTTTCCTCAGGGGAAGTTCCACAAGCCTACAGTCCTCTAAAGATTTATTCCAAATAGTAAGATCTCCCAGTTAGTAGCTTTTTCCTTGCCTTTTTTTTTCCTTTTTTTTTGAAAACCATTTGTTGCATTTACTGCAACAGGTACCTGATTGAATTGCATAGATGGGTTGGTGATTTTTGCATTTGTTTTATTTTGTGTGACACGTCAGTATGGCAGAAAGGAGGGTCTTGATTAGATATTTCAATTATGGCTGCTTCTGTCATGGTTTTCAAAGAGGAGTTCTGAGATATAAATCTGATTTAGAACTGTGCTGTGTTTTTCCTGGCTTCCTTTTTGTGTGGTTCCCCCCCCTGGGTCGCAATCTTGATTAGCCTGAGATAAATGCTAATGGCTCAGACAGACCTGCAAGATTCTACAGTGTAATTGTTTTATTTATTTTGCCACTCTCTTGTTTTAATGTCAGCCATTAGAAAAAGTGATATATGTGCTTCAGAATGGCATCTGTACTGAAGTCAGAGTTTGGGGAATGTAAACAAATGGTGATGGGAGGCTAAGGGTGAGAATACAGAAGACTGCTCCCTGCTCTCCCAAGCTTTGTTTTCAACCTGGGAACTTCCTGAGCTAGCTGTGATTGCTCTCTCTGGTATGTCTGCCACACTCTCCTTGGACCCACAGAACTCTTAAAACCACTTTGCACTTAGGCAATCTATGTAGCGTTTTGCCAAGTTCTGTATGAAGTGTCCTCTTTTCTTACTTTATTTCTTGTGGCTGTGGCTCCTATTAGCTTACTTTCATGCTTTTTACTTCATATCAAGAACAGGAAAGTTAGATGATCTACTCTTAGCCATCCCCAGGGCCTTTTGAAGCTTGGTTGGCTTCTATCAAATACTCCTGTTGTGGCTCTTCCAGCCTCAGGTGTTTTGACCAACTTTCATTTTTCTCACAGAAATAATTTGATTCTTTGTTCCTTCTTGCATTTCTCTGGAACTTTACTTACTAACATGCCCCTCTTGGGGATTGCTGTTCATCTCATCTCCTGGGAGAGGGAGAACAGGAGGACCACACTGCTTCCCTCCACCTTCAGTTATAGAATCACACAGTGTCATAACACTGAATATCTTTCCCTCTTGTTTCCCCTTTCTCTACCCTCCCTTTCTATCCCGGGTGCTCTTTACAACTGACTTCTGAGTATTAAGTAGCCAAGACGTGGATGAGAGTGGGAGGCAGATCTCTTACTGTAATCTGATCAACTTGTGTTGAGTTTGTGAGGGGAACTCACTTAACTAGAAACAAGATGTCTTGGTGGATTGAAGGAGAATCATAGCTGGTTATGGGACTGGCAAGTCACAAGATGTATTTTGTGAAACCTTGCTTATCAATATAGATTTGCACAGAAGAACAAAGTCGCTGATGTCATTAACTCAGGGTTATGTGAGGCTCTCTGAAAATTAGTTTACATTCAGCAAGGTTGGAAGTAATGAGATTTGTACTACTGTACTCCCTTTCTGACAGTTGGTACAGACAGTTCTGAAAGATACTGTGAAAAGAGAAATAATAAGATTAAGTAGTTTAAAGACCACCTAGAATGTAACTATTCTACTAACTAGAATAAAATTGTAGTTACTGGTCATTCATCAAAGATGAAGTTGCTTATTTTTTTCATGAGTATTAAGCTCGCTTGTCCAGTTGGGGAAAAAAATTTCCATGTCCCCCTTGATGTATTGATTAGTTTTATTAACCAATACTTTTGTTGAGACTTGTCTTGGAGGACGTGCCTAGAAAGGACAAAGGCAGGAGGCATTTGCAGTAAAATAGAAGTGTTTCAAGTAGACTGACAAATAATAGATAGCAGGATTTTATATTTAACATTGATACTTTCGTTTCTTGATGAAAAATCTGAACAAAGGCAAGTTATTGTGGGAATCCCTGTACCTGAGCAGCAGAACTTTCACTGATGCTTTTTTTTTTTATTTGGTTCTGAAAGTATATGGAAAACAGATGATTTGGAGGTGAATCCTACAGTGTCTGTTCAAATTTAAGTGGCCACAGTTGGGAGGTGGAACTTAATCTCTCTGAGTACAGCAGGGATGTGCACATGCTGGAATCAGGGGAGGAGGGATGGAGTAGGGTGGGGATGAATAGCAGACAGCTATAAAAAGCAGAGGCAAGTATTACTTCTGTTCCACTGGATTAGCATTACTGCTATGTGTGTAATGGTGAAAGGCACCCCTTTAAAATAGGGATGGGCTCTTCTAGAACTCATAGTGTCCCTTGAGCTGAGAGTAGATAGCAGATGAGCTTTCATTCAGATGAAATCCTCACAAGTACTGCCTGATCAGATCTCCTGCAGGTTTTCTAAATTAAAAGCTAATGACTTGTTTCTGGCATTGTGAGCACTGTTAGTGAGGTGCATGCTTCCTTTTTCCTCTGGGGTATTGCTGTCCTGGCTGCAGCAGCTGTCTGACAGAGGTCAGGGTATTGGGAGCAAATAGGCTGTTTTTAAGACTTATTTGTCACAAGATTGACTTGGCTGAGGTTTGCTTTGAGTTTGTCTAGGGCGCTAAGTTACAAGGAGCTTGTGGAGTCCTTCTGACAGTTTGATTTGTCATATGTAGATGGATCTTCAGAGGACCTTTGCTTTTATTTGGTCTGGGGTGACCATATTAGTGTTCTCCCTTGAGGAGCTCCAGTGAGAGGCATTTTGGCCTTTTGTGAAAATGGGTCACTGTTTCTACAGGCATTAGCTAAGGCTTATGTGTGGCTTCCCATGGCTTTTAGGAACTCCACAGCTAAAATTCTTGCTGCCTTGTGATGTATCAAGACACCTACATATTGAGAAACTCCTGCATTTTGCCATTGCAGCAGGATCTGAGTGTCTTAAGACTTTCACTTGAAGATCTTCCTAGAGATACATCATCTGCTAAGGTGTGCTATGATCCTGGTAGTTTGATCACTCTGGGGAGCAGTACACTATGCTCCTATTTCAAAAAACACTAGGCAGTGCCAAATAGGTTTTGTAATACCCCTCTGAGTTTCTCCTTGAAGTTTTTATCTTTCAGATGCATGCAGCTGGTTGTTGGTAGGATTATTCCACCTAGTTGCTGGGTAGTTTTCTTTAACTGAAGTAAGTTTCTACCTGGGTGTTAAATTTGGTATATTAACTCCAAGACTGACTCTTATTCACCTGTTGTTTTTATTTGTGCTCATTTTGCAATGAAATGAGTCTTAGTTGTCTAGACATCTAGATTTTCCTCTGCCACCCCCATATGCATACACACATACACACCCCTCCAGTTTAGATTTTGCTTAGTTTGGAGGAGGAGTGGAATGAGTGTTCAAACTCATGTAGGTGGAGATATCAGCCTGTTGACTGTTAACCATGGCAAAAAATAGCCCCTCTCCCCACTCCTTGGCTTTGCAGACTTCCTAAAGATTGTCAGGTGGGGCTAATTCATAAAGAATTCCCCTCGCAGAGCAGTAGGGCTCCAGAGTTTGTAAACATCATCCTGCTTTTGTGACTGGGCCAAGAGGAGTATAACTGCAGTAATTGCTCTCAAAAAGAAAGCTTCAACTTGTTCAACTGCTTTCTGCTATCTCCTGCTGATGTTTGCAGTACTCTAACCCAGCCTTCCACTCCTAACAAAATGAGATCGTTTGGCCCTGGTTTCCAAAGTAGGAAGACTTTTATTTAGGACTCGCTATGCTAGCTCCTTAAATTAAAAATGAGGGTTTAGAGGATGGGTATCCTTATGATTTTGTGTGGTGAATGGCCTCTGAATCCAGCAGACAAATTCTTGCATGCAAGTGGCTGAAATATCCTTCAAGCTTCAAAAAAAGCCCTATACCCTGTTCCCTACCCCCTTGTACCAGCCCCCCAATGGGAATAATTTACTCCTTCAGTAAAGGTCTTTCTAAAAGATAAACCTGCAGACTTATTCCATTTGTCTGCCCTTAAACCTGTAGTGAAGATGAGTCCTGAGTCATCTTCATTTCTTCCTTATTCCCTTTGCATCTCTGGTTTATTCATGAGGAAGTTGTAAGAACTTGCTGCAGAGTTCCTGGGGAAGGAAGGAAATGGAATATGCTTGCCTTGAAGTCAGCTTTTTCCATGGCAAGCAGGCTGCTTGCTTGGAGGGGGAAGGGGAGAGGTGCAGAAACAAAAAAAAACAGGGATGTCAAGCCCCCAGGCCTGTGTTTGCCTCACTTGTCTCAAGGTTCCTTAGGAAAGAAAGCAAGAGAGTTGCCTGTGCTGGTGAAGACTTAATGGACTTGGCTTCAAGAAATATTTATTGGTGATAGCTTGTTACAGAAGTTAGACTAGCAGTAAGGATATGTTGCTGTTGTTCAGCCTGTTTGGACAGTCGAAATGTTTGAGGACAGATGTTGCCTATGGCTGATTGAGGTTTGAAAAGAAGCAGCATTTACTGGAGATGAGATCCTGCACTTACTGTGTGACTGTGGAACAGGAAGATAAGGTGGGCTCAGGATTTGTTTAGGAGCCAAACTTTTTCTCTTGCATTTCTTATTCTTATGAGGTCTTTTCCCCCTTTAGAAACTTCAGTCAGCCCTTCTTTCACGTGAAATTGATAACTTTTTGTCTGTTAGAATAAAAGTTTTAATATACAGTAGCATGTTATTGATGCAGAAAACTTTAAATATTGATTTCAGCTCAACCTTCAGCTTTTGCATTTTTCAGACTATGAGTTGGAGGATGTAAGTTCTATACCTTGCAAAATGCTGTCAACAGATGGGTCATCTTTCTTGGGGTGAAAAATTTGACATGTCTGGTTTGCCAAAAAACTCATACCTTTTGAATGTTGATTTGCAGATATCAAGGTAGTAGTTTGTGAAAGTGAACAAAACCAATATTACAGGTCTTGTTTCCCCCCCCTTCCCAGAAAGGAGGTCGCTAGGATAGTATGGGGGAGTGTTTTGTTTAGTGTAAACAGTGGAATAATGCTTTGAAGTTGCTTATGTCAACACCAATACTGAGGGGGGAAAAAAAAACCTGAAGCAGCATCACTGATAAACAGACTTAATTTGTATCTTTCCAACCTACTTGGCGTATCTATTCAGTTAACTCCTACGAAGTGGTTCTTGCATAAGCTGTAATCCCTGCAAAAGTGTGCTCATGGTCTTCTGTCTTGTAACCTTTAACACTGGGGTTTTTTAAAATTTTTTTATTTGATGAGCACAAATGCTGTTGTGTTTAATTCTTTCCAGAAAATAAACCTAAACACCAAAATCAGTATAATCAAGTGTATTTTCAGTGCCCCATATTCAGCCTTATCGCCTCCCCCTCCAATCTGTGCCATGGTCACTTTAAAGATATTTTCTAGATGTTTAGGGCTAGTTGAAATGAACAACGGGTACTACTTCACAAAGCTTTTCTTATACATAAGAAGAGTCTGGAATGTGCATGTTCTACTGTTGTAGTTATATCAACCTGCAGTAAGAGTTCTGTGCAAGTGAGAGAAGTAGTAGATGTGGTGGTGTATGTGTATTATGCATAAGACTCAAGATTTTGGTGCATTTTAAGGATACTTTTATAGAGATTTCTGTTAGATTAATGCATGAACTTGAACACGCTTATATTCATATCAACAGTCTCTGTGGGGAACATTTAATAACTTTTATGCCAGTTTATATTAAAATACATCAAAGAGCCAAGACGCTGCTGGATGATGTGAGGGCGCTAAAGATTTGCAGTGTGGGCAGACCTTAGATTCTGGACAAGAGCTAAATAAATGCAAATTCTCTAGCTGTTTTCTACAAGTGCAACTCTAAGATGTCTGTCAATGTCTGTGCTGTAGAAGAGTTACTTGCAGCTGGTGTTAGTAGAAGGTGTGCTGGGTAGTCTGGTGGACTTTGTTGAAGACTACAGTGTGACTATGGCAGAGCTTTTATCAAATGAGTGTGGCCATTACATAAGCTAAAGATATCCTTTTTAATTTATATCTGTTAATGTTACTCAGCTTATGCTCTAACTCTGGTTATTGGGCAGGGTTACAGTATGGGTGGGTGTATGGATATTAAAGTTTCCACTAATAAGTCACGTTGGCAGTCAAACATGTATCTGATATTTGAGCCATAACTGGGAAGCTCTCAATGCAGTATCCTGTGAACATACCAAGTAAGAGATGCTTTTTTGGTAAGTTTTCAGCTGTTTTAAGTAGAAGTGTAAAATTCAAAAGTATTTAAGCAGATCCAATGCAAGGCTTTCTCCATGTGATAGTGGGCAAGACTGTTCTTTTTTAACTGGTAGGTTAAGGGGACAACTTTCTCTTTTGAGGTGTAGTGATTGTAATATGATAATCCATTGCACTACCAAAGAGAGGAATTCTTCTTTCAAGTTATTAATTAGCTGGAGGTGAGGAAGTGCTGACAAGTTGGTTTGGTAGCCTTAGCTATCTTTTGTAGAGGTAAAATAGCCATAAAAATCAGTTTTGTGGTTGCATTCTTAGGGGGTTTTGAAGGGTAACTGTGTAACTCAGTAAAAAGCAGGAAGCTGCACAACTGAGAGCTGTCCCAGCTGAAACTGATCAGTTTGCCTATTGGTACTGTTTAATGCCATTTGATTAACATCTCTAATCTCCTGCAAATGTGAATGCAAGCCTTCCTAAAAATGTTACACTCCTTATGCTTGCTCATGTGTGAACAGCCAAGGAGTAGCCTGTTAGCAGGCACGTGGAAACTGGGGCTGTGGGATGCCAGTAAGCAAAATGATTTCATAGTCTGGGTCTTGTCTTTGTGTAGGGTCTTCAGCTTTTTGTAGGTAGGCTTATAATTCTTGATGGTCTTGATGTGAGATCTGGTGCTTGCAAAGCCATGTGGAGGGATCACAAGCTGTCTAGGCTACAAAGGTCAAGTTTTTTGACAATTTCAATTCTACGCTTTGGAAGAACAGCTTGTGCACTGGAATTGTGGTTGCTTGTAATGTACTATTAAGTTTCTATGAGATAGTAGAGGAATGTTTTTAATTCCACACACAATGCCAACTGAGATTGTGAGATTTGCTATTTGTGGATTCCTTGTTTTAAGCGTCTTAAAATTGGTGGAAGGCCTCTTTGTCTCCACTGGCACCAGCCAGCATGAGCATGTTGGAGCAGTGTATTGTGTGGAATTCTCTTTACCCACAAAAATTCCTTAGCATCCTGAGCAAAGATGCAAATCTGCTTTCCAGTGGTGTGGTGGGTAAGCAGAGTTGACTGATGTGTTTCCTAAGGCAGCAAGTCCATCTTGAATTCCTTTCTTCCTTGGCTTATGTGGACAGTCAGATACAACAGTCAGTTTGCAGTAGGAAAGACCAGCACCTACATAACTAAGTGGACATCTGGAAGCACTTGAGCTCTAGTTTGTACTTCTGATAGAAATCTGTGGAACACAGGAGAACTGATGGATATGTTAGCAGAAGAGGTGTATAACAGCTTTGGATCTTGCACTGATTTGCAGAATTCTGCCTAGATTAGTTCATAACTTTTCAAAATAAGGAGACTTGCTGTTGCCAGAAGATAATGTTAGGACAGTACTATATACTACTTATTTTCTCAACTATTCAATGTATGGTGTTTTTAGTTAGAAAGGGGAGTGGCAGGTAATGCTTTCAGAGTACAGTAGAATCCTATCATGCTTCCCTAAAGGCTGAGACTGGGGGCAGGGGAAAGTAGGGAGTTGGAGGGTGAAGCTACTAAAATGCCTCACTGACATTTGTTTTCAGAAAATTGTGTGGAGTTGTGAGTTGTGCTCTTACGTCATACCTTGGAAGGAGAGCCCTTTACTTTCTCAGCTGATCTCTATCAGTTGTTGTTCTCCAAAGGCCATCCAAGCTCAAATATGCCTCTGTCCAGTGTAGTCACTCCTGAGTTCCCTTTTCCTCTCCTTCCTTGAGTGCAATTGAAATATTTACCATTAAACTTTTTCCTGTTTCAGTGATGGAAAATCATTTCAGTGATGGGTATATGTTTGATGGTGAAAGCACAGAGGAAAGATATTTTTCAAAGGCTGGGCTGTGGTTTGTATGTTGATGTAACTAAGCTGTAGAAAAATACTCAAATGTATTTCAGAGTAAACTCATCTCTACTGTAATAGAGACTCCAGACAGAGCCCTTCTGCTTAGGGTGCTGCACTGATCTGTCTTATTGTTGCTGCTGTTCTAAAATGGAGAGATTTCAGTGTTATGGTCAACCCTCCTTGGTGGGAAGTCTAGAGACATAAAGAGCACTTATGAGCATCTCAAAGTAAAAATTGAAAAGTTTTGGCGTAGTGAAATAGTTCTGAGCACCCTATGAAAGATAACTGAATTCCCACATAATCCCTTTCCTAAGAGTGCTACTACTTTCTTGGCTGACTGTCCCCATATCCATGTGAATTCATAGATCATTAGCCTGTGAATTCTGCACACATTAGGGCTTCCTCTGCTGTATTTAATGAGCTTCAGGCTTTGGTATGATTTGCCTCTAAGCTCAAAGATGTGTGCAGGAGGGTTTTAGAGCAGTGGTGCAGTAACTCCTTCTGTTTGTGGGGGGTTTTTCCTTGGTGTTGAACGTGTGTGAGGATCTCAGTGTTATGTAGAACAGTTGGAAACTGTCAAAGCTGAAGGGTTTGACAGCTGTTCTTGTTAAACTCAAAACAGTTAAACATTACCTGTATGTAAGGTAACTTTTTTTTTGTTAAGCTTAGTATTTGAATATCAGCATCTGTCTTCCATATTTGGTCATAAACCCAAGAAAAATGCCTGAAGCCTTTAGAGAAGTAAAGCCTTCATGTTTTTTCCAAATAATTTTAAAACTATCTGAAATAATGGAGTTTTTTTCTTTCCTCCAGGGAAAATAGAGTACCAGGTGTGCTTACTGTAATAATTATCTCTCTGCTGTGTCTCTTAGTCTCTTACAGGTCTGTTTTTCGCACTATCCCTTTCCTGAGAAAGAAGTTCTAAATTTTTGATAGATGCAGGGTGAATTGTGTGTTTCTTCTTTAGATATGTTTTTCTGTAAAACAGGTCCTGTATAGACTTATCTTTCCTATGCTTCCTGAAGGATGGTTCTCATTTTAATCCTTTTTTGGTGGGGTGATTCAGTTGGTGAAGTCTTAAATATCCTAGCTGTTTTCCCAAGGTCTAGAATCCCTTTTCATTTAAACCTCTTAGGGCTGCTTCTGAAAAGGATTTCTGTGGCTCGGCAAAGCTGAGAATTAGATGGAGTGGGAGGAGAAGAATAATATTAATAATTCAATCCTCTGTGTATGTGGGGGGGTGTTTTTGTGTTGCTGTTAGCATGGTCTGCCCCACAATTTTTAATGCTGTTATATTTCATGCTTTTGCAAAGATGCCTTTGAGGGCTTTCACATGACAAGAGAAGTGAAATTTTTTAACTGCTTTCAGTTGGCTTTCTTGTAGCAGCAATACCTGCTTTTTCAAATTCCAGTTACTCTGGTGTATGACAGTAGCTTTTTATTATTACTATCTAATTGATGTCTTGTTTCTTTTCAGAGGTCATTCACATTAATACTAGAAGCGTGGGATTGGGATAACGACACAAAAGCTGGTGAGTATTTATGTAAAAGTTGTAGTTTGTACTTACTCTGTGCTGTTTGTGTGTAAATTGGAAAGGAGGAAAGTGATGTGCTGCTGTAATTAGCCATCCCTCTCAGTCAGCCTGAATGCAGACCTGCTGACTAAGTAAAAGGCTTGTACAAATCCAAACAGTGTCTGTTGGGTTAAGAACCATGACAAAATAATTCTGTATAGGAGAAAGCATGGCCAGCAGTAAGTGAAGGTTGCAACACATGACTCCTGATAATTAGCTTTAAAAACAGTTAAGAAATCATGGTAGCCTTTTTTAAAAGAAAATTATCTGTGCTGCAGAGTTGCACTTTAAATTCTTCTCAGTTTGCCTGTAACCGTGCTGTACAATACATCTCATGATCAGGTGAACAATAAAGCATTCTTGCTTCCCATAAATAAACCAGGCTGTGTTTTTGATGAGTGTTCCAAATCGTGGTATGATTGCTGCTCTGTTTCTTCTCAAATACTGGGAGCTACCTTGTAGTTTCAGACTGTAATTGTTAATGTTCAGTATCAGAGCAGGGCTGTTGATTTGAAAGAAAAGCAAGATTATTGTATAGAAACTTGAAAATCATATAAAAGTGCTGATTGCTATATTGTTGTTAAAGAAGAACCTCAGCTTGAACCTACTCTTTGGTAATGGTTTACAAATCTGTCTTAAAATAATCAATGCTTCTGGCTACAAGTAGTAAGTGAACCTCAGACTTGCATTGTGGTTATTGCTGGACTATTTTAATTTTGGTTGGGATCAATGCAGAGGAAGATAAATGTTTGGACACTGAAATAGGAAAGGGATTATGTCCCAAATCATCAGTTTCTAATTATCAGTTCCATCCTCTGCTGCTTCACTTGCCATTGTTATCAAAATACATCGAGCATAAAAACTTGGCAAAGCTGAACTAATGTTAAGGCTGTGTTAGATTGGAGATACTTTTTCTGGAAGATTGCGATCGGTCCCACTTGTATTTTCCTAACTTAGATTTTTCCAACATACTCTATCTCCAATGGTAGAGAAAATAATGATGACCTTTTAGTTTGTTCCTGAAGCCTTGTTTTTTTAGAACGGAGCTTGTTTTTGTCTTCTTTAACGGCTCCTTCAAACTTCTTTATTAACTATGTTTTCTTTAAATCTCTGTTGTTTGAGTTGGTCCACATCTTTCTTGCATGGCACTTCCCAAAGCTGGATGTGGATCTTGTGTGCTGAGCAGAGTAAGCCTGAATCTTGAATCAGTTTAAATATCCTTCATAGCAACAAATTGGAGGAATCATCTTGAATGCTTTGTTCAAAAAGTACTACATTAAACTAATTCTAAATACTTTCCAGCTTGGGAATAATTTACCTAAGGGCAACTAGTACAGCAAATACTGCAGTGAAATTTCCTAGTCCTAGGTGGCAGATCAGCTCATGAGATGGTGTAGGTGACATGAAGAAACTACCCTGTAAGTTATCTGTATGAATTTGAGTGCTAGATTTTGGGTTTTAGCAAGCTTCTTAATAAATAATGGTCTTGTAACTTTGTACATTTATTAGAATTTGCAGAACCACTTGCAAACCTGTACTTTAAATATCAGCTTTCTTTTAAGTATATTTGATAAAAGGACAATCACTTCAGGCTTGTGTTGAGTCTTTGTTGCTCTTTTTTAGTTTAACATGCTCTAACAAATCTCTTTACTTGCATTTATGTCACACTTTTTTTTTTTTTTGTGAACTTTAGGCCAACAGGATACAGTGTTTTTCTGGAGGCCCACTGTGCCATCTCCTTAATTTAAATTTCCATGAACTGCAGGAGTCTGTAGAAGTGTCAGATTATGGTTTAGCTCTCATGAGAAACTGCTAATGGAAAGTGATCTTCCCTTTAATTTAGGCTGCCAGAGAGGTGCTGCTAAGTCATATTGCATCTGAAACTAGGCTTGTCATGTGAATTTAGGAAGGCTTTCTTGGCCTGTAATTTGGCAGAAGACTGGCTTAGTGCTTGTCTTGGTTAAATGTTTCTGTAATTTGTGTCCCAGTTCTGTGATAGAGATCTGTTGCTTTGCCATGCTGCAATTTACACTTGCTTATAAGATTCCCAGAAATAATTCCTTAATGCTGAGAGGGATTTTTTTGGGGCAATTTGGTCTTGGCAGTGAGTCCTCCAGTAGATTTTACCTTGTGAATCTGTCAAGATGCAGAGACTTTTCACTTATATTGTTGCAAGGACTACTGATTACAGGGGCAGATCAGTAACAATTCAGGTATAAGAGAATAGGAAGAGGAATGTGGCAACTTCTCCAGGAAAAGACAGCATCTACATCCTGAAGGGGATAAAGTATCTGTGGAAAGTTTAGCTCCCTCTCAATCCTGAACACTATGCTGATCTGTTGATCAGGTTACATGTATCTTCTGTTGCTACTGTAAGAAAGATTAATCAAAGGAATTGCCAGAGTCTGTTTATAAGCTGATTAATTAGTTCCAGAGTCAGGTTTTGCTTTCCTTTAATAGGGCTGAGTAAGGCTGAAAGTTAAATAGGGGTTCTGTGTTCCAGCTTGGACTCTCAAGTGGGTATTAAACAAAACAACCCAAAACCCCCATCCAAAACAAAACAATCCCCCCAAACAAAATAAAAACAAAAGCACAAAAATAAACAGCAAACCCCAAACAAAACAACAGACAAGCAAAAAACCCACAAACCCTAGAAAGTGGGGTTTTCAGTGAACAACTTGAAGATTCTAGAACACTTGTCCTTCTTGCCCTCTTTGCCCTGTATTTTTCTTTATACTCATTGAAAGCGCAAGGCAAGGGGACTCAGAGCGGAGCTGTGAAGTACCATCTCAAGAGCAAGTCTGTCAGGGCACAAGTGCTTCCCCTGGACTAACCTCAAACTACAGACTCTTAGATGGTCTTTCAGCCCCCAATTCCTGACGACCTCTTGTGTTTTCCTCCTCCTCTGTGCCCCAGGGTTGGCTTGGAGGTAAGCTTGTGGCAGTGTAGTGTTACCACTTGTTTGCTTTGGGAGGGTGGAGGATGGGGAGAGGAAACTGGCTTAGATACAAAGTCACTGTGAAGGGCCTGTTTGCTCTCATCTGTCACAGCAGCTTGTGTTGCTTTCCAGGTAAGTCTTTTGACTTTGCTAACTTGGAGCTGTGTAGCAGAGGTCCAGCCCAGCCCTACCATTACAGAGCAGGCTGGCATCTTCACACATGAAATAACTATCCATTTGACTTACATGTCTGCTGCAGGGATGCAGTGGTTGCATTCCCCTTGCCAAGTGATCTGTAGGAGACTAGTCTGTCCTTGTGGCATTTTGAAACATGTACTGAAAACAGACTGAAGAGAATGTGCTTCCTGAAACAGGCACCTCCTGTTCCTTGGGACGTGAACTTCACGTGGTACCATATGTGTTTCCTTGCAAACAGGTACCAGCATCCCTGTGAGTGGCTTGTTGGGAGTGTCTGACCTCTGCTTAAAAGTTAAGGTGTCTGTGAGCAGTGTTCTTTGTGTATCATGGCTCCTGATTGTACAGTTAAGTACTCCTCAAATAAGGTTTTCTTTTTGAAAAATCAAGTGTTCTGGGAACATTAAAGAACTACATTTGAGCCATCATGTCCTTCTGTGCAAACATCTGTACCACTGTCTGCTTTTCTAGGCAGACCTTATTAATCAAGGGAAAAAAAGCCTATTTGCTTGAGAGGAGAGTGTGTGTCTTAAGTTTTTGTAATGATTGCTGCCTTTTTTGACCAATAACCAGACAAATTCAGCCATGCAGCCCATTGCCTTTACAGAGAGCTAAAGGTAACGAGTCTGAGTCCCTAAGGTGAACTTTCATGGCAAAGCCAGATGCAGACACTGAACTTGTCTCATCAAAAAAGTTAGGTGAGAGACTGGAATATCTTCAGAAACACTTTGGTATTGTGGGGGAGGAAGAAGGAACCCTGACAAACACGTTCCTCCCTGTGATTGCAGATCTCTTTGGAAGATACACTTTCTAGTTGAGATCAGTTTTAAATTCAAAGGAAAGCAGAACTCTGATACTTATTCTGGTACTTAAGAATTTGGTATTAGAAACTAAATGGCTTGGAGCTGATTTTTCTGATGCCTTCTGTAGTTCAGGGTAGAGTATTTGGCTTGCTTATTTAGACTGTTAATCCCTACTTGTATTGATATAAGTTTGAGGAAAAAACCCCTTAAGATTTTAAATGCATTCTTTTTCAGAGGAGATTGTGAAGATGAAGTTTGTGTGTTTAAAAAAAAAAACAACAAACAAAAACCAAACAAAAACAAACAACACATCACTCGGGTTATTTCCCTTGTTCTTGACCCCTGGTATCAAGAGGTCTGTTCTGCCTAGGTATGTTTGCAGTAGCTGTAATGCGTGTTCCAGTTGTTTAACTGGGTCTGATGAAGCTCCATTAGCCTGAAGATGCCTGATAAGGTTTTTATTATATAAGCCACTCCTTTAATCTCAGGACCTGTTCTTCAGTCCATCTGATGCACTTTGAGGAAATGCTTTTATAGCAGTGGCTGTTGCAGCTGTTTTAAGGAGCTGATGTTGCTTTTAGCTGAAAAATAGCTCTGTAGTGCATATTTGCTATTTGTTCAAATTTCCTTGACCATCCAGTGATTCAGCATATTTTCCTTCATAGTTTTTCAGATCAATAGTCATTGGAGAAGAATGAGACTATATAAAAGAATGTTGACATTTGGCTAGGAAAGTGGTGGAGTCGCCATCCCTGAAAGGATTTAAAAGACGTGCAGATGTGACTTCTGAAGATATGGTTTAGTGGTGCCCTTAGCAGTGCTGGGTTAACAGTTGGACTTGATGACCTTAAAGGTCTTTTCCAACCTAACAGTTCTGTGATTCTATCTAATGTGGATCTTTTAATGGTGACTGGTATGGTAAATATCCTGTTCAGTCAAAAATAAAATGCAGACAGGCTTTTCTGTCTTGCACATTTCTTGTCCACTCTAACTGACCGCATGCTGCTGAATGACAGAGGAGTTTGTGTATCGGAATGAGAGTTAAGGAGCAGTGGCAGACTTCAGTGTGTCTTGACTAGCTAAGAAATGCTTTATGCAGGCTAGTCCAGGCAAGCATGACTTGTAACCTATACATGGCAATACCACTTTTAATATTAATGCAGAGATGAGTTCTTAATAACTGGAGTACTTTCAATGCTTGATTAAGAGGTTTGGGCTTTTTTAAAGTTCAGTATTCTTTAATTTTGAGAGAGGATGCATTTGTATGGAAGCAAGCTTGAAAAGAAATGTCAAGAGAATAAGGTACTTTGCAGAGCTGCCTGCTTCTATAGCTTTCCTTTAATGTTGCAGTGACTGAACATTGTGACCTAAGTCCTTTTACGTGCTGAGGGGAAAATTCTGTTTTGGTGATAGAGACACAGGATACCTACCTCTATGCAGTCAATAACTTTATAGTTGAGAAAGTCATTCTTTTGGTTTTGTTTTCTAAACAGATAAGGTTCATGAGTTCTAGAAAGTAAGTAAGTGAAATGCATTTTCTGGAAGTGGTAGCTCAAAATTGCTTGCTACCTGCTTGGCGTGTTTTAAAAGGTAAATAATTTGGACTTTAGACTCTATCTCACTGCAGTTTCAGCCTCTTTCTTTGTGCAAGTTTTTGGCGCTTCATTTCTCTTAACATACACTTTAAAGGAACTTTATTTAAAGAAAATGGAGGCTAAAGCTCTTAGCAGTCATTATTATAGCTATTTTGTAAATGGATGTGAAATTAATGTTTACAAGTGAATCTTCTGTACCTTTTTCTTCTCCTTAAATAGTGTTTGGAGCTCCAGCTGCACCTTGCAGTCACTTAGAAACATTCTTGCAGTAGAATGCTACCAGATTCGAATAGTGAAACTATTAGAAAACTCTTATCACTGGGGTTATTTGCTGTCTGCCCTTACCCTTACTGTTCTTTGCTTATTTGCTGAAGCAATTGTATAATTTCATTGCACTGACTGTATTTGTGTGTCTTCCAATATTGAAGCTTCTATATCAAGAGTTACATGGATAAAAATACAAAATGGACATTCATAAAAATGAAAATACTTTTTGTTGGCGCTTTCCGCAATCCTGTATCCTGGAATCCTCTTGTCCCCTGTGAAGGATAATTCTTTGTTCACATTTGGTCTCATTTAATGGAACCTGGCAGTGGTAGTGCTGCTGCTTTGTGTGAGGACAAGACAGGATGCTTGCAGAGTGTATGCAACAAGGATCACAGTTATCAGTAGTTTCACTGGGGATAAGGATAAGCTGGATACAGACTTTGAGAAATGGCCCTTGACAGTGCTGGGGTTGCTTCTTTATTTCTTTTCAGAATGTCAAATAGTGCAGTGTCCTATGAAATGCTTCTTAAAGATATTTTGCCTTTATTGTAGAGGAAATTATAAAATATGGACCAAGCTAGTTTTTGTGCAATAATCCAAGCCCACCAGAGCATTTTGCAGCATATTGAATAACTGTGGTTTGGTTTATATTTAAAATTAAAACTTGCAGCAGAGAATTTTAATATCTTAGCTCCTAGATTCTGGGGATTTTGCAATTTTATAGGAATGAAAGGGAGGCCAAAAGAGCCTCACATCAAGATAAAGCTGCTAGTTGTCAGCGTGTGGGTGTGGTATGTTTGGCTGCCTTGAAAAATAAGCTATTTCCTATGGATTATGTTCCAGGATTTTTTAATATGTCCTTTGGGATGCTTTTGTAAATTGGCCTTCCTGTAATGAGGTTTGCAAGGCAAAGGAAAATTCAGTTGCACAGTAAATCTTTATCATTTTATCTTAACCAATTGAATACTTTTGGTTGGATTCTGTATGTTCTGTGCTATTGAATTTACCACCTGTTAAATTTACCTTTTTTTTTTTTTAAAATAAGGTGAAGACTTGTTGATAGAACGAGTGGCACATGCTGGCATGATCAACCCAGAAGATCGATGGAAGACACTACAAATTAATGGTCCCGTTGCCCATTTTGAAGTACAAATAAGAGTGAAGTGTGATGAAAATTACTACAGTGCCCTGTGCAATAAGTTTTGTGGCCCTCGAGATGACTTTGTTGGTCACTACACATGTGACCAAAATGGAAACAAAGCCTGCATGGAAGGTTGGATGGGAGAAGAATGTAAACAAGGTAATATGTTTCCTTTGTTTGAGATTAGCCCTAGTGTATATATAATAGCTATAAACTGCAGTAGGTATTTCTGTGGTGTCAGTCTTATGGCATATTAATTTTAGCAAATACACACTTCGTCCTTTAAATACAAATCTTTGAAATAAAACATCCTCTTTGAAGAGTGAGGCACAGGATACAGTGTTGCTTCTGATGTGTTCTGTGGACGGCTACACAAATTTAGGATTCAAAACAATGTACTGTCCTTTTGCTAACAGACTTCAGTCAGTGGTAGCCTTCTTTCAAAGCAAAATGATGTATTGCATCCATTATTGTAAGGTTTTTATTGAAGTGATATCACCAGTAATACTGTAGACTTTAATCCTGTAGTAATGCCCTCATAACACTGTTCTTACAAATGAAAAAGTTTTAAGTGTGAAGTATGCAAAAATTATGAAAGCTTTTTGATAGCTCTTAATGTGAACAGAAATTCAAGGGTAGTCATCTCTTTAATGTGCCACTCAATCAAATCTCATTGCCTTTTGTCTTCAGAAAGTAATTAATACTAACATTATTTGACATACTCTTCTTTCTGCCCAAAGCTTCTTGATTTTATCTGTTCCTTTTAAATAATAAGCTTGTTAATGATGGGGAGGGCTATTTTCAGGGCTTACTCAAGGTCATGTGTATCATTTGAAGTTCGGGATAATACCAGGTTTTAAAAATAACTATATTTGATAAGTGTTTCAGTGCTGACACTCTTGCTGCAAACCTCTCTGGTTGTAGTTGGGACTGTGTTTTGTGAAATAGCCAGCTGGAAGCAACAGCTATTGGAACATGGCAGAAGACAATCTGCTTTGCACAAGCAGCTGACAGGCTAAATGACCAACCCTGGCTGAACAGCTCCAGATTGCTGCTGCACTGATGGATACCTGACTGCCCAGACTGATGCCTAAATCTTTTTCTGTTTACAGCTGTGTGTAAACAAGGATGTAATTTGCTCCATGGGGGTTGCAGTGTACCTGGGGAATGCAAGTAAGTCTGCATGCTCAAGTATCCTCTGTTTAGGAGTACTGATCTCTAGTGTTTTCTGTGTATGTTGCTACTTCTAAAAGGTCTACATTAAAATGGAAAAATTCTATGCAAGAACATGGAAATCTGAAAGATGGCTTGTGTGTAAGAACTGCATATACTTTATACTGTTTTGTGATGGTATTCTGTATTTTGCACATACAGGACTGAACAGATTTGCTTCATGTAATTCAGAACTTTGCCTTTTTCAAATGAAAAAATATTTTGGTTTATTATTTTCAAAATCCTTAGGAGTTTTGGTCTCTATATGTTACTTGTTCCCCTTAAATAAAAAGGGCATCTTGCTCTTTGGAGTGTTATAATCAGGGAATGTTCACAGTGCTAGAACACTCAATATATATATGGTTCACCAAACTTTGTTCCAAGAAAAAATTGGTTAGTAATGGAGCTGTAGTAGCAACCCTAACCTAAAATTTCTACCCCAGGGAAATTTTTTTGGTCCCAAATATGATAAAACAGTCTGAAATGTTCTGTTTAACTTCATGATGCAGCTTAAGTAGACTGATAGCAAGAGCAGTTGATTGTTTTCCTGTAAAAGTTCAGGCATTCAATGTAGTAGGTCAAGGGGAAATGGGTGTTATTTTTACACTGACTGTTGAAGAAATGGGGCAGGTCTACTCACAAGTCTGGGATTCAGTGTAAGTTCTGCAGTTTATTTGTGGTCAGAGTGGTATGCATCATTGTAACAGTAGATTTATGCAGTGGTTCCTCAGTAAGCTGTCTTGAACTTGCTTGATTGGAATGATGTGAAACTAAACTGGCTGCCAGAATCCCTGAGAGCTGACAAATACCACTTGTGGCAAGCTGTGACAGTTTAAGGCAATTTTGCTTCATCCTTCTCCTGCTAATTACTCCAACCATCACAGGAGTGGCAGAAATAGGATGCAGATAATGTAGTCTAGCTGGGCTTAGAGCTAAGCTGGGGCTGAGGTGCCAGTTTGTGAGCTGTGGTAGGTGACATGCAGACAAGTCCCATCCTGCTGCAGAGCCTGAAGTTTCTGTCAGTGGGGTATGGCAGATAACAAAGTAAGCCTTAAGTCATTGCACCACAGAGCAGTTTTTCAGCCCTGAAATTTCCATGAGATACAGCTGACTTGCTTGTGTGTGTGTTGTTTCACTTCTCAAGAGCTATAAAACCTCCTTTAAAACATTTTTAAAGGCAGGTATTTAAACCGTGGCAATCTTTTTTGTAAAGAAGAGCATTTCTATATAAAGTTACTTGTAATCTCTCCATATTGCTAAATACTTTCCTTATGATTTCAAGTATTGTGTGCCTCTTGCTGTTGGTGATTTTTTTTTTAGGTTACAAGTAGAGACTGTGATTGAGAGCTGACCCAGTGTCACTTCTACCTGAGGAAGCAGCACTCCTTCCCTTGGGCCTTCCAGGAATGCATTTTTCCCTTTGAGAACCTATTTTAATGGATTTTGATTCATGTAAGGGTTTGTGGAGTCCTGTAGGTTTCAAAGGAGCATCCTTGGAGCCTGTGAATGTTTACTTTTTGAATGCAAGAAGTTTTTGACTTTGAAGGCATAAAAGAAATAGGTTTAAGCAGTACCTTTTTTTTTTTTTGTTGGGTTATTTTGCATGGTGGAGGGGAGTGAGAGGGATTGGTTCCGTTTCCTTTTTAACTTACAACTGGTATCACAGAGAAAATGAATCTGAATGCAGAAGTTGGAGAGGAGGGGAAAGGTTTGAAGAAGCAAATACGAAACCTTAAGAGATGGGGAGCTGAGTGGCTGTTACCTTTCTTTAAGGTCCCTGTCAATTGTAGTCTTATCCAGCAAAGCCTTTCCTTACAGCCTGTTGCTGATACGAAGCAGCATCTCGTATTCAAATCCAGGTGTTCCCTTGCAACCTGCCCAGCTAAACTAGGCTCACAAAAAGAACACTGAGTCAATTTAAGGACTCTGTCCAGTTATCTCATGGTTTTTTTGTCATTTGAAAGAGAGCAGTGAGGGATTGTATGCCTTGTTTCTTAATGCTTGCCTGTTGAAGATAGATCTGTGAGCAGCAAGTTTGAGAACAGTGATCTTTCTGTGTGTGGCCACTCTATTTGCAAAACTGCAGGAAGTTTTCAGCTACGTCTTTAATAGTGATTTGGTAGCTTGAGCATGTTCACACAGCTATCTTATAACTATTACAGAATAAAAGTTATAGACTATATTAAAAATTGTGTTTAACAAAAATGGGTAATACTCTCTGTAGAAAAATGATGCTGAACTAAAAATAAACAAGGCTTACAGACATGACCTTTATCTTCAGCAGTACAAAGGAAGCTGTTATTTAAAAGCAACTGCTATGTTTGGTGCTATTGAATTTTAATCTAGATTTCTTCATCCTACTTTTTGGACAGTTGCCACTGTCATTTAACAGGTGAAAACAATGTCCTTTTTAAATTCAGAAGGAAGATGAAAATGTGAGAAAAATATGGGTGTGAGATGCATGGAAATCTACTGCTGCCAATAGCTACTTAGCTGCCAAAATCTGCAGTGGCATTTGTAAATAGAAAAGTTGGAAAACTGTTTCCATCTTCCAACTTGCATGAGCATGCAGGTGGCTCTAAGGCTTCAGCTTAGCTCTTATAGAAAGGATCTACCCTCCACTCTTTATGTTCCAATGTAATTTAGAACTGTTGTTTGGTTAAGTTGTACTAAAACTAGATCTTAGAAATGGTGAAATTACCTCAGACTTTCAGTAAAGGATATGCCATCAGTTCTAACTGCACACCATCTGTTGGGTGAGTTCATGTACCCATTGTTTTGAGAAAGTTAGTAGTGAGATAATTTTCTATTTCTTTTGTTGAGTTTTCATCAAAATGGAAAAAATGTAGGGATCACCCAATATAGGAAACAATTTTATGGTATGACTGGGTCTGGGCAATAGGTTTTTGTCATTGTGGAAGCAATTCAGCCAAAAAGTAGTTTCATGAATAATGAGGGGGGAAAAAACGCATCCTTGAGGAAAAGCAACTTAGCTGCAAGGGTGGGAAATCACTATCTTCATAAAATAAAAAGGAAGCAAACCAATCTTTATCCATAGTGGATAAAGTCAATAAACATTAGTCTGCAGTGGCAGACCAAATTATTTTGTTTATTGACTTCACCAGGCCAAAGTAGTAGGAAGGATTATCAAAGAAGCAACGTTGCTGAGCCATGGTATTGGTGCTTTTTGTATGTTTTTACACCACTCAAAGTACTTTGTTAAATTCCATTAAGCTGTCTAGAGGAGAATGAAGTTGGATCTAATGGCTCATATCTGGCTTAGGTTCAATCACCTTATGAAATTAGCGAAGTTGAATATAGAGAAACCACAAGTGACAGTCGTTTTCCTCAACTAAAACTGCTGACCTGAGTATGTTTGGTACCACTCATAAACTGTCACTAGGCTTAACAGCTTAATCTTTCGCTTCCTTGTTATCCAGAGTGGTATGGCTTTGGTTGGGGTCCAGATATGCCTCATATCTGGCCCACATTGTCATATTCCTGCCAGGATGATGGTATTTCCAGAAGCCTTTTTAATTTTTCTGTTACCTTTGAGTGTTTTAATTTCTTGCCCTAAGCAAAACAAAAGGAGTCAACTCCTTAACACTGCTCAGGTTGTGTTCAGCTTCCGGAGCTGTGGTAGGACCTGGGTTATGTCCTGGGAAATGCCAGTCTCCACGCAACTCTGATACCAAAATTTCTTTTGAACATGCAGACTAACTGAAATTAATTAGAAATGAGGTTGTTAATAGGGTTTTAATGTGAATGTTGTGCAGGTGAACAAAGCAAGCATACTGTTAACAAAAAACTTGTCAATTAAGTTTTGTGTGCTTTGAACTGATTTGCTCTAGAAATAATTTTGAGCTATATGTGACAAAACTTTAGTTTTATGGTGTTGGTGACTCTTTTGTTTAATCATGTAATTTGTCCAACTGAAACAGATTTCTCCAACTTTGTTCAGTGCCGTGCCTTCTGTATTCCTTGTACTCCACATCAGCCCTTCTTACAAGGCTGATTTCTTGTGTGCAGCAGAGCCTTTGAGGGCTGTAGGCATTTCCCAAGTGGTTTTGCTCCCTTAATTTGTCACTTTAAGGGCCAAAACTTGCTCAACCGTTATTCAGTATTTTACAGAGATGCTTGAGTTGCAAAATGGGCTGCAACTACCTGGAGTGTTGGGTGTAATAGTGTTTCATAGATTCTTTATTAAGTCCATGACTTGCATAGTCTTCCTATCCTTTTTAATAGGAGGCCTACCAATATTGTTGATGCCTCGTTTGTGCTTTTATGGCAGTTGGGTAGATACCATGGTTAACATCAGGATTGAGGAACTCTGCCTAAACTTTGAAGGAAAAAAAAAAAAGAAACCAAAAAATCAAAACTCAAAAACCCCCACCAAAACAATAAAAAGGCACGTGAAGTCTTATAAACTCATCCTTAGGCTCAAGGTGATCCAGTGAGTTCTCAAAACAGGCTGTTATTCAAAAACTGTAGAAGACTAACAAAAGGTCATACCTGGAAAAAAAAGGAAATAGAGTTCCTTCTTCTAAAAATGGAAGGGGAAAGCATGAGGTGGGGAACTTCCAGTTGTTCCAGAGTGGAATTATGTGAAATCTCATAAGGTGCTCGGAGGAGTAAACAAGAAAAAGTCCTGTTTGTGCAGTGCGCTTGCTACTTTGGTATTTGACCACTTCAATTCCTGCAACATTGGACTGCTTGTGGTCCCCAAAGTGCTTAAGGCTGCTGTTCAGCCCTGCAGGAATGCACTTGGTACCAGTACTGGGACATCATCTCCTGTCACGTCTTTGAAGTAAGATACCGTCAGAGCTTCAGGTTACAAAGACCTTGTGAAATTATTAAATTGCTGTGCCTTTCAGCATATTAGATTCTCTTGCCTGTTGTTGTAGCCAATATGCTTTGATTGTTGTTTATGTCCTAGTGGTAAGCCCTTTGGATATGTTGGCAAGTGTTTCACAAGTAGACATGTCAAGTTAGACAAAGAATCCCATGTTTTGTTTCTTTATTGGTCAGTGAACTGAGGCACACTCTTCATTCACTTGCTTGGATGGTTAGTGGGTAGGAAGGCACAGAATGTATCCTAGAGGTGGATGCTGCTCCCAGGAGAATGAGAGTGGCTGTAGAGGAAGTAAAAATGTGGAGTTTAACTTGTTTAAACTTAAACATTTAACTTGTGCCTACAATAGTGTAGGTGAACTAGACAAATAGATCAAAACAGTGTAGGGAACCCACTACCTATACTCAAAACACTTCAGGTTTCTAAATTTTAGACCAGCTCTAGTCTGTTCCTGTGGACTGAGTGCCTCTTTGCAGCTGGAACACATTAGGTGTGCTGCTGGCACACATTGTCTGATGTTACCTTAGTTTAACCTAAAAGGAATCCAATTCCTTTGTTTGAAAACAGCTCTGTGATGTGAACCAACGCACCATCAACAGGAACGATCAGGCAGTTCACTTAAAAAGCATGTTCCTGGTGTGAACTAATGCAAATACAGGCACACCCTTAGAGCCACTTACTGTAAGTTAACTGAGCAATGTTCTGGCTAAAAAACTTTGAACCATCCCCTCTATCAACTCATTCTCAAAACTCTAAATAGTACTGCTGAGACGCACTCAGCTTTCAGTAACTTCCTCTATTAGAGGAATAATAAAGCGTGCAGGGAAGAGCTTGTGTCTTTTGGTGTGATAAGAATGCTGGGATGAGAGGAAAAGCTAACAAGTTTTCAGGTTATTAAATTGAGTTCATTAATGAGCATATTCCTCTTTCCTATTCACAAAATTATCTTGCTTATTTTGAAGGTAAGAAAGTACACAAAGTGTTTCTTTGACAAATACTAGTGAATGAGTACTCTACTACCTGTTAACATTGAATCCAGATGCTCAGAATTGTAGATCTAACAGCTGAATAGTATTTCTGCCTGCTCTGCAACAAGTAATCTCTTAAAAGTTTAAACAGACTTTCTTGAGTTATTTTAAGTGAATAACTAATATAAAGCTATTGTTCTAGCCTATGCGACACCATCCTGTTCATGTCATTAGAAAATTTAGTGGTTTTCTATTTAAGAGGATTATTTCTCCTCCACCCCTGAATGATGCATTTTGCTTCTGCTCATAATGTCAGTGTTGTGCTTGGTTTTCCTGTGTTGAGTGTTTTGGCCCCAGCTTCCACTTGAAACGTGATTAGGAGAAGCTCCCTCCAAAAAATCTTGCTTAAAAAAAGATGTGTAAATACGTCACAATGATTTTTCCCTTTAGCCGTTGTAGGATGTACACCAGTAAGATGTAACTTGTGGTATTTAAAGGCTTATACCACATTGCCTGCATCCTCCCTAAGATTTTTTTAAAGTTTATTTTTAGGTCCCATATTCTGACCTAGACTGCATAAATAGCTTTGACTTTCTTCATGTTAGTGGTTTAGGTGTATTTATGCATGAAGTGCTGACAGAGATCTGCAGAGAGAGGTAGAACAGAACTTCAGATATCCTCTTGTTCTTGTGTATTACATGGCTTTTTTGTAAGGTTAGCCAGAGTAGATGAGCAATTGGATGAGATGTTCCCAGCTGAACTTCCTGCACAGGAGGTTCAGGACTCTAGAGTAACCAGAAGTGACTGAAGCAGAAGAATAACAATGTGTGAAGATAGTAAAAAACCAGCTGAGTCAAAGTTGACCATTTGAGAGCACCCAAACATTTTGCTGTGTTAGCAGAAAGGCATCCTCCTGTTGCATGAGGAGTTCATCATGCAAGGTGCTGAGGGACCATTGTTTGCAGACCACCAGGATCTCTTTACCTTTCCACATCACTTCCATAACTACCATTGTAGAATTTATAATAAAATAGAGTCTGGACAAAACATCCAGGATCATCTAGTCCCACCTCCTTGCCTAAGGAGGTCTGGTTAGACCAGATTGCTCAGGGCTCTTTCGTTTCAGTAATGTATCTTTTTACATAGAGCAGCTTCTTCCATCTGATTTGGAAATGCTCAATTTCAACTGAGCTCTCACTAATTACAACATAAATATCCTCAAGAGAAAAGCAAAGGCCACTGTCAGATTTTTCCTTAATTATAACTGTTTCAGAAGAACACAGGGAAAGCAGAGTTCTGTAGAAAAATCTGTTTTGTTGGGCTTGAGGTTTTAGCTTTTTAATGGCCCATGGGAGGTGGGGGTGTGGAACCACAATAAAAAACAAACCTAAACCTATTTTCTATTTCATTTTCCTTTTCCCACTTGCTCCTGTCTCTGAGGACATACATACCTTTGAACTGTGTGTAGTGACGAGTGCTTCTGTAGGTTTCCCTGATGCTAAATTTACTACTTCAAGCACACTGAGATGTACTGTAGAAAGTCTTCCTTATCCTGGAATTTAGCTGTTTGAAGCCCCACTGTCTTACTGTAACTGAGTGTACACTGAGCTGGATTACTCTGGCTTTATCTACTTGTCAATGACAAATGTGGGTTTTTTTTTCTGTGCAGTTGCCTTCTTTTTTTAATCTGAAGACTGAAATGTTATCTAAAATTTTTGCTTATGTTGATTTCTGCCACCTCCTCTTCCTCCAGTGTTTTATTTAAATTCTCATTTTCTATTGCTACCAGACTCTCATCTAATGAAAATGGAAGCTGTGAAATGTGCCTGTAGAATTACCAGAGCTCATGTGCAAGTCCTTGGTTTCAAGATAACCAACAATTGTTCTTCTCTCCCTATTACACTCAATGTTAATTCTGACCCAAAGGGATGCTTTGGTCTGCGAGCAGATGCCTGTACTTCAACCTCCCATCAGGAAGTTACTAAACTGTAACAATCTATTTATGGTAGCCTCTTTGTACTGCTAATAACCCAGCGAGGGCTAAGATTAAGCCAGGTCTGATTTTTGTTCTGTGTGTGCCGGGTTGTAAAGGCAAGTTAGAGCTGATGAAGTCAGCAGAGGGGAAGGACAAAGGAAGTAGAATCTTGATTCCAATAAGAATTTTCTTTGTCTGTTGAACAATGAGAATCCTTATGGATTCTCTATATTTGGCTTTCTTATTTAGTCAGATGTGAAAAATTTGGAATTGCTATTTAGTTGATTCTCGACTGGGGGTGGAGGATGGGCAGGAAGAAGCCCAGTATTAGTTACACTAACAGTTTCCTTTTGGCTTTTGCACAAGTGGTTGGTATTTGAAGATGAATTCTGGTGTTTTTTTTTTTTTAACTTGGTGGTTTATTTTTTTTTTTGATGATATTTTTTTTGTCTATCTTTTGGACTTCTCATAGTGGATCATTGACCTTTTTCATCCTTGTGTTTTGGCTTGATATTTTTCTCATAAATTACAAGATACTCATTTCTGAATTGGTTTCTCTCTATTGATCACATTTTGCTCTGAGGGTGAGCCAAGATCCATGTAAACATTATCTTTTTAGAAGGAAGTGGAATTAATGCTGCTCTAGCACCTGCTAATGTAGGATGCAACCAGACTTCCTGTTCAAGAGGAAGTCCTAATTTACTCTTCCTTGTAAACGGAGGGCTGATCGGCTTACCACATAGTAACCTTTTGACTTGTAAACACTGTGTTCCTTTGGACTGCTCCTGGCCTCTAGAAATTATTTCCCTCAGGCTTGGTGGTAGCTTTTAACAGTAGACTTTGACTGTTGAATATCATGAATAAGAAGCAACGCTGGTTCTGCAGAACTGATCCTAATACCATCAAACATACCTACAAACTCAGGTAGGTGCTTAAAATGCCTTCAAGTTCTAGAAGGTGTCAGTATTTTTCCTTGTACTCTTAAGTACCAGTGCAATGTTAAACAAAGGAATTGGTTATCCATTGGTCATGGAGAACAAATTGAGATACTGTGGTCATTTGCTTTGTGATGTGGACTTTCAGCCCTTGAAAATGCTTGTTGTATGTGGGTGGGGAGTTGGCTCTGGTTAGAATAGTCATGGTGAATCACTGGCAGTAGTGCCAGGTTTGGCACAGATGAAGATTTGGCTTGGGGCCAGTAAAGTGCCTTTTTTTTTTTTATTGTTTATTACCACCCTCTGAAAAGATTTTTCTGTCCTTGAGGAGGAAGGAAGAGATCAAATTTAGCAGGAGCAGTATTTGTTTCCTCTTACTGCTAATACAGCAAAAGAAAGCTGCAGCTAAAATGTGTGTTCTCCAGGCTTCTGACAGCCTTGCTTGGATGAGCAGTCAGGGCCTCTGGGCTGAGTACACAGCTGAGGTTCTCCTTAGGGATCCCACCACCATGAGGTTTTTGGTGGAGAAGCAGGTACTGGGACTAAGAGAAATTTATATGAAAAAAATGGCCTTGCGAAGATCTGCATCTAGATTCCCTCTACACACGTAAATAGTAGAAATTTAAATATTATGCTGCCAGCACAACTTGTTCTGTTCCCCTGCAGTTTGATCCAGTTCACTGAAACAGTTGGAAGAGGATTGATTCATAGGGAACTCCTTGTTATTATTTCTGTCTTGTCTCACTGTACTCCAAAGACCTAATTTATTTTCTGTTGTTTTATACTGTTCAAATCATGTGGATAATAGAAGAGTAGCATTACATCTAAAAAATGTATAATTTCTAATGTTTTTCCCCTAGGCATCAGGGCTGCAGTGGAGTGCATGTGCCCAACTCCCATTCAGTGTGTTTCTATGTGTCTCTGTTGTTAATGTCTTAAATTCTGTATAAGAAATACTGTTTAACACGTGGAACACTTTTGTTAGCTCAAAGGAGCAAGCTTACTGTTTCTTGTTATTTAAAATGTGTGAAATACATGTTAAGACAAAGCATTAGCATGTGCCCTTTCCTTTTTATTTTTGTTAATAATTTCAGACTTTAGGACTTTTCTGTAGCATAGGCAGTTACTTCTGTTACAGATTAACATAAAGGTACTGGTCTCTGAAGAAATCTTGGGGGGGGGGAGGGAATATTCAACTATAAGACAAATGAATTATTAATGGCTTTTGTTTCTGTTCTTGCTCCTCCTTTCTCCAAAGAGTACTTTTTCCTTAATGTCAGTAAAGAATACTGATGATATAGTGAAGCAAATCTGTGAAAAGGGTTTTCTTGAGAAAATTGACAAGACTGCTGCCTCTCTGGCTGCCCTAGTCTTTTAAGGCTGTAGCACTCTAGAGCTAAATAGCTATTGTCTTGAAATCTCTCTTCATGGAACAGCACTGTGGTGCTTGATGCAGTAAGCCAGGAACCTTCTTTTGAGAAGCAATTTCAATTTTTTTTTTATATCAATCATGATTTTTATCCTAGTGTATGATGAGTATGTGGAGTTGGGCCATCTTGTGAAAGAGCAGCTAATTATGTACAGTTCTCATAACACATAGTGCTTGGTGCTGTTTGTTGCCAGGGTGTGTAATACACTTGAGCAGGATGAGTTCCAGTAAGGATGTTCAACAGGACTAGTGTGTCCCTTCTAAACAGGATAAATAAAGTTTTGTCATCTGTTGCATATTAAGCAGTTGACCTTGTTCTTGAGAATGGTAAGTGTAGTGTTCTCAATATGTGTAATGCTGATGATTAAGCATCATGTTGCTAACTTTTAACATGTGAACTTACATCTTAGGTGTCATTATGGTTGGCAAGGACAGTTCTGTGATGAGTGTGTCCGCTACCCAGGCTGTGCTCATGGGAGCTGTAATGAACCATGGCAGTGTAATTGTGAAACCAACTGGGGTGGCCTGCTCTGTAACAAAGGTACTTAACATTAATGTACAGGAAAAATAAGTTAAGTTGCATGATTAACTGATAACTTATTAATCCCTATTTTTCTGCTAGTGTGCAACTACTTGAGTGTTTCTGTGCCTTAATTCTTTTATGGCAGATAGTGCCCAAGGATTGTAAGTGTAGGAAGTTTAAGACGAAAGGCTTAGAATGGTCCTGACTCTTCTAACTCATGCAGTTCTCTTGTTCATTCTTCCCTGTTCTAGGATAGTGGAAAGTTACCAGATGACAGGTTAGCTCATGGAATATGGGGATGATGTGGGTGAATGGATGTTTAACTCAGGCATCTGTATATCTGACTAGGGATTAAAATGGCAAGACTTGTGTTGCCTGTTGATTGACACTTTTTTCTGTGTCCAGATCTGAATTACTGTGGAAATCACCATCCCTGCCTGAATGGTGGAACGTGCATGAACACTGAACCGGATGAATATCGCTGTGCCTGCCCGGATGGCTACTCTGGAAAGAACTGTGAAATTGGTACCTTTGGATATTGCATCTCTCTTTGGAAATCTGTGTTTCAGGCATTCTTGTATGCTCAGTGGAAAGTGTGGCAGCTCCATCTCTCCTGTCTAGGGCCTTATGCTTGCCATTCAAAATATCACTGAAGACAACTGAATTTCTGCAGCAGTTTCCCCCAGATTTAGATAAGACTGAGAATATTTCTTCCCTTAGATTTCTTCATTTCCTTTATCCACATATGCAGTTGGGCGATAGTCTCATGGAAATAGGTTACACGTGCACCTTTACCTGTTGCCTTTCTCCCTGGTACCCCTTTTTTTCTGCCCTGCTGGCAAACAAGCATTTTATGCAAGCTGGGGTCTAAGGAGGGGTGACAGTGGTGGACACTTCAGTTTTAACTGTGATGTTGGGTTTTGGCACAATTTTTAGGTGGCTGAATTGTATTGACTATCTTTTTTTTTTAATCAACTGAAACTTAATCTTTCAATATTGGTTTGTAATATGTTTGGATTAATAATGCAGTTGTTTACTACTATGGAAACGTGCTCAAACCCTCTTATGGAGTCACTTTGAGCAGTCTGAACAAAGTGTCTTCCTTGTTCCCATTGGCAAAATGGAGGAAAGTATTTAAACTGCACTGATGATAAAGTATGGCTTTGTGACTTGAGTCTAACAGATCTGTTCTTTCCAACATGAGAAACTGCTTCCCCTCTCAACCACACTACAAAGATAGCGTGTTGCTTTTTTTCTATCTGTGTATATGTTACCCAAATACCAAAATGTTCTGGGGATAATTTTGGTATATGGAGACTTTTCTTGATTATTCTCACTTTGGAGGTAAATGGGCAGATGTGCAGTTTCTAGTTCTTTCCTATTTTGCTTTACAAGTTTTATGTTTGGTGAAAAATTAAAGTTTTCAACTGAACTTTTTTCACATGTAAAATTCAGTTGGGTACTCTGTTTTTGTCATGATGGATTGTTAAATCCATTATTAAAACGTAACATTCCTAGTCATTTCACTATGAATTTTGCTATTCCTTTAATTACAAAATTTAGATGGAAATAACCCGTTTCTTTCTTTTACTTGTTTGGTCTTAACTTTACTAAACTATTACAGAAGGTTTTCAGAACTTCCATAACATGCTATGCTGTATTAAAGATAATATTAAAACTTGAATTTTTCTTCTGCTGGTAGAACACGATGCAAAGTTTAGGCTAAAATGGATGAAATCTTGTCTTAGCTTGCCCTGCAAGCTGTGGGGAAGCACCTTGGCTCTTTAGATGAGGAGGCAGTGGAAAAGGAGCCTTAAAATTGAGAGCTATGCTGATTACTAATGGTAGATTGGTATATGAGCTGCTTTTTAGGTATTAGTACCTGAGGTTGTAGACAATGTAAATTCAATTTTCAAAGTAGATAACATCCCTGAAAGAAAGATTCCAAAATATAAATGCCAGCAGCAGTAGAAAGCCTTACCTGGTAAGAGGATTATTGCTACCTTTCAAAAGTGTCCTGGGCTTCTCAGAAGGGAAGACACCAATGGAGCTTGTCCCTCCTCAACTTGATTGTTGCTTAGTGCAACTTCTGCCAGTGTTATGCTCTACATGGAGTGACAACAACCAGCAGCACTGCCTGGAATTGCAAGCACCTCTATTCCTTGCTGTTTCCAAGAAATAGCATTAGAATGAAACTAAACAGAACTACTACTACTGTTCAGACCTCTGCATACAGCATATCTGTTTTGTCTCACTGAATTTAAAAGAAGTGCTGGAGCACTCTGGAGGTGGAAGTGCAGTATGTTAATGGGAGTCTCTTCCAGTTTCTGGGGTATTGAAGTAGAGTGACCTGTCTACATTTAGGCTTTTTAGTCATTAGATAGGAGGGATGATGCACTTTCAGCAAAACCCTGCTTTAATTTCTTACTGGGCATTTTGACTCTTTGCATCTGGGAGAGGGAGGCTCCAAACTTGTGTACTGGCAGCTCTCCACTGATCTTGCTCACTTTTAATCAATGCAGTTTTTAACTACATGTTCTCCTTAATGAATACTGACAGAATATTTAGCAAGAATTTTTTTCCCTTTTTTTTCCCAGCGGAGCATGCTTGTGTATCTAATCCCTGTGCTAATGGTGGAATTTGTCATGAGATTTCGTCAGGCTTCAAATGTCACTGCCCATCAGGGTGGAGTGGACCAACATGTGCTATTGGTGGGTATGCATTTACTGGTGACCTGTTAGGTTGGAAGGGTTGATCCAGCTAACATGTTAACTCTGTGGGTATGGAATTTGGTGGCAGTCTTTCACTTTACCTGTCTTTTAACAGCTAAGCATTGGTAGAATGAAAAGAGGAGTGGTACTATGCAGCCAGCAGTATTGAGATCTAAAGATTATCAAAAGCATATTTGGGCCATAGCCAAAGAAATGCCCTGTTGAAAAAGCTTGTTTGACAACTCCTGACTCCTTAGCCAGCCTAAAGGAAAATACAGAATGGTTTCATTTTAAGAAATATAAAAGTGAACATGAAAGGTTCTCCCCTCCTTAAAGTAGTAAAGAACAGTAGATTTACCCCTTAAGTGCTAAAGTCTTTGGTTTGGAAGACAGGGAAGTGGTTGAAATACTTTGTGGATCTTTGTAATTTGTTTGCATGTTGCCTGTGGCTTTGAATATAGATGGTTTACCCATTTTCAAACATCAAGTGTCTTNGGACCACAAAACCAAAACTGGCTGAACTTGTGTCAAGATAGGAACGTGACTTTCAATTAACATGTTATAATTGGCAGATTGACTGAATCTTCTTGCTGTTTGCAAATAGACGTTTTCAGAGTTCCTCTCTCAATGTGAGATGTGACAAAAACCTAAGAAAAAGTTGTTAGAACTGTTGGTCTAACTGTTCGTAAGCTCGTTTGTTTGTACATTCTCTCCTTTCACCTAAAAAAATCAACCTTTAAACCAAAATCTGTTAAGCCTTAAGCCAGATAATGGAAGGCACACTTTGACTTTGCAGATATTGATGAATGCGCATCTAACCCTTGTGCTCAAGGAGGGACCTGCATTGATGGTGTTAATGCATTTGAGTGCATATGTCCACAACAGTGGATTGGAGCAACTTGTCAACTGGGTAAGCAATTGCCTTCTAAAGTTTAGGAGACCATTGGAGATTATTCCTAAATAGTGAATACCAATTTGTGTTTCCGGCATGGTTTTTGTTGGAGAAAGCGTGAAATGTGTGTGTTATTGGCATCTTGGCTCCTCTTTAGTAGATCTTAAAGCCAGAAGTTTCAGGTGAATCTAGCTACTTAAGCCCTAACTTAAGCTTGCTTAAAATGCCCCATAACTTTCTGTTGCAAAATGTAGCATTGGTGGTGGTAGCTCCTTCTTCAAGGTGGCAGAACAGGGACTTACAAGCTTATGGGGGCAAGAAAGGGATTTACCCTGACTAACATATTATCTTTGAGTTTTGGCAACGGGAACAGTAAGATAAGATGCATGTGCTACTACAGGCAAGTGTGCATTAAAAACTTGTGGTATATAATTTGGTATAGTGCCTTACCAACATATAATATGAACTTCTGATGCTTGGGCTGCATGGACACTTTGCTTGGTGCTGTGGTAATCTGTTTCTGGGTTTGTTCTTTATTCTATTCTTTATTTTCTCTTCTTTCACAGATGCTAATGAGTGTGAGGGGAAACCCTGTGTTAATGCTTACTCTTGCAAAAATCTCATTGGTGGATATTACTGTGACTGCATTCCAGGATGGACAGGAGTAAACTGTCATATCAGTTAGTATTTCTTTATGTATGATGACAGTAGGATGCTTTGTTCTTTAAAGAAGATTTTCTAATAAGTGATAGTACACACACCTGTACAAAAAAAATAAAATACCTGTTGTCAGGATTTTTCTAACTTACAGTAATGTAAACGGAAAATACTGTTTGAAAATTTATTTTAAAAGGTAATTGGTAATAAAATGACCTCAGGTATACACTTAACTAATAAATCTCTCTACTCATTCATACCTGTTTCTGAATGATGTCATGTATTGATTCCACTTAAAATGCTTTCGTGTTAAAATGTTAGATACGAAATTAACTGATATTTGGCTCATTTTTAGTACATTGTAATAGAAATATAGAATGTATTTTTCTATTATTTTTAAAAATAAGAGTCTCCTAAGGTATCAAGCTTCCTTGCTTTCTGTTGAATAATCTAGAAAAATCCTTTCTGAAAACCATTTTTTCTGTTTTTGTGCTGAACCTATACTTTACAGCTCTAGTCTTCCAGTAGAAATTCTAATGCTTTGCACGTTTTATCCGTAGATATCAATGACTGTCATGGACAATGCCAGCATGGAGGGACCTGCAAGGTAACTCTTACTTGTATTTTCCATGTTGAAAATGAATGTTTTTCTGCCTAATTACCACTTCTATAGTGTGTGATTAGAGGTTGGTTAAATATTAAAAGTGTAGTATTGTACTTGCAGGCTCTTGCACCAATTTCACAAAATAATTCTATGTCGTGTTACTGCTGTTCCCAAATCCAGAATACAGAAACAGCTTGAATTTTCATGTGCAAGTTGTATCAGTAAACAAATCCTTCTACTTTCACTTCTTATCTCCCTACCTCTGAAGGATGAAGTAAATGGTTACCACTGCTTGTGCCCTCGCGGTTTCACAGGAAAAAACTGTGAGACAGAAACAAATGAGTGTGAAAGCAATCCCTGCCAGAATGGAGGCCGGTGCAAAGACCTGGTGAATGGATTCACTTGCCTGTGTTCACAGGGATTCTCGGGAATCTTTTGCGAGGTGAGGGCAGTGGAGACATTACTGCAATACTTCTCATGGATTGAATTCTTGGAAGAAATATATCTCTGGGTTTAAATGGGAGTAACCCAAGGCTGAAGCATTACTGACTATCATAGCTGTTACCTGATACTCTGAATAAGCAAATTTGTTGTGCAGTGCTGTCATAGTAGCTTTAACATGAATTTGCAGCCTGATAAACTACAAGTTGTTGCATGCAGGTGTTGGCCTTCCTAAGTGTTTTAAGGCTGCAAGTATTCCTTAAACTTGGAACATCTTCCTTTGCATTTATTATCAGGACCTGTCCTTTTATTACACTAGAATGCTTTAGGTTCTCATCCTGATAACTGAAGTACATAATTGAATTACCTTTTGAGTAATCCTACTGCTGTTGCTAGGAGTGTATTATCAATTATCTATATACGTACAGTGTAGATAATTAATGTAGTTATTAAAGGCAGGCAGATATGATCTTGAACTATGAGATCCTTTTAGGAATATGTTCTAGTGCTTAAGGATTCAGATGTGAAATATTGAACTCCTAGTGATAATTCCTGAAGTACTTCATGATAATGAAGATATTCCTCTTTCTAGAGAGGATGTTAGTTTTCAATGTAAAGTTATTTCTGGCTTTTGCTGATAGTCAGATCTATGTGAGTGCTATGCTTAGCAAGACATCATTAACTGGAAGCATTAGGTTAGAATTTTGTTGAATTTGTTCCAGAATTTTGTGGAGGATGTTGGAGTGATCTCTCTTAGACACTGAAGCAGTTTTATTCTGTAATTTGCATTGTTAAAGAAGCAGTGCTTTCCTTTTATCCAAAATCAAAAAGTCCTGCAGATACCTACCAGGTTAATGAAACATAACCTGAGTGCTCTGCTCTGGGCTGATTCACACAATACTATGTCATTAAAGTTATGGCAAATGTGCTTGAATAATAGGGAGGAGTTGGCTGCTTGCCTTGTGTGTTACAGGAAATATCTACCATTGATTCCAGATGCTAAAGTACCAGCTACTGAACTTGCATTGGGAAGGGGAAATTTACACTAATGGAAGGAAACAAATGGAGGCATCTGATAGAGGAGATCTGAGAATCCTTCTCAGACCTTAGCTATTTTTTTATAGCTTGCTTTGAATGAGAGCACAAAATGGCTTGCTGAAAATTTTTCTATTGTAGCTGGAATTGTACATGTACCTCTGAATTAGAGACTTAACACTATTTGAGTGCCTTCTCCTTTGAATAGTTTTGCATTTTTCTCCTATTTATCTACTGAACTGCTAAAAATAGGTATCAAAACCACTTTTGGGCTTAGCTTTCAACTTTACAACAAAATTATCTTTCTCCTGAGATGTGAAGAAGGAAAAACTGACTTGAGAGGAGAAAAGCAGTCCTTAAGATTAACAATTTGAATGAAAGATACTGTGATGTAAAAATATGCCTTTTGAGACTGCTTTGTGGAATTTGAGACCAATTTAGGGCACCACGAATCAGTGATTTTGTGTGTCAGTGTAAAGCGGAAAGCAGCAGAATTGTTTTGCCACAACAATGCCTATGTTAAATGTTGTATTATGAGAACTAGGTTTAAATTTTGCTCTTTAAATCAGATAGTAAGATTTCAAAATGTATATATCTGTGTATAAATTGGTGTGGTGATGGTATTTGTAAGAATAAGGTTCTGAGCAGCTGGGTCTAAGACCTATTTTGAGCTGGAGGTGGGGAGTAGCTGACCTCTAGAGGTCCATTCCAAGCTGTGTGGTTTTATAATAAATTCTATGTGTTAATTGAGATGGGAGAAGAAGTTGCTCTAGAGAATGCGATTTTGTTCAGGTTCTGTGTATTTTAAGTCTCATGCAAACACAAAGTTGGCAAGTGCCCTGATACTTAACTTGCATTATAGCACTTAGTACGTGGGTGTGAAGGACAGTGAAGTGACTTACAGGGGTCCACAACAGTCACAATAAAATGTCTCCTAATGGCTTAAGTAACTCCTTGCTGAGTTTTTGCAAATGTGGTGATTCAACCTCCTGCAAAGGAGTATCCTCTTAGCTGTATCACAATTGCTTTGTGTTAGGATAGACTGCAGTAAGCTGAAGTTTCTCTGTCGACAGGATATGTATGATTCATGAACCTTCTTAAAACTTGAGGTTCCTTGTACTTTAGCTTCATCTATGTCTTTGGCAAAGCAGATAATGCTCCTTACTCTTGGGAAATGAAGCAGCTGCTGCTAACTGTGGTCTCTCTTACAGATGGATATTGATTTCTGTGAACCTAACCCTTGCCAGAATGGGGCTAAATGTTATGATCTGGGAGGAGATTATTACTGTGCCTGCCCTGATGACTATGATGGAAAAAATTGCTCTCATCTCAAGGACCACTGCAAGAACAATTCTTGTAAAGGTACCTGCTGTTGTCCAGAAATCTGTCGTGATGTATTGGTGGTACATTATTAAAAAAAAACATTGTTGGAAATAGAGTGATGCAGAAATGTTTTTACTGTACACACTTGGACTTGGTAAAATAGTGAGACAGTGAGAAGAAATGCTCTTTATAAAGAAGTAGATGTTAACTTATAGTTAATATAGAATTATTATTTAGGTTTACTTTTTGTGTAACTTTTTAAAAAACTGGTGATGTAGTTCATTACTCTGATGATACACTTCTCATTCTTAGTAATAGACAGCTGTACAATAGAAGTCTTCACTAATGCTACCCAAGAAGGAATCCGCTTCATTTCATCTAATGTTTGTGGGCCTCATGGACGGTGTATTAGTCAGCCAGGAGGGAATTTTACTTGTGCCTGTGACAGAGGCTTTACTGGAACGTACTGTCATGAAAGTAAGTAGGAGCTGTTCATAAATGATTCTTTCTCTCTAAAATTTTCTTAACTCTCTGTTTTGGAGCTTTACAGCATAAAATAAAACATGTAAGATTTTAGTGCAGTTGCATAGAGCATTGTTTTAGATGTACTGCTTGAAATTCAGTTCCTTCTGGTAGCAGTTGTCTTTGTAGTGGTTCACACTTCCTCTGTGAAAGAAACTGGTTTTAGTCCAACTTGAATGTGAATTTGTCTGTGCCTACTACCTTTATGTACATTCCTAGAAGTCTCTCCAGTGTGAGAATGATAAAGGGACTGACACATTGACAGCACAGCTTGGGGAGCATGTGTGTGCTGCTCTAAGTGTTTTTTAAACACCTGGATACTCTTGCCAGGTGAACTTAATGCTCTAATTTGACTTGCCACGTGAGAGAATACAGCTTGAAACTTTACCAGGCTTGAGAACAGGCGTTGGAGCTTTTCCTTTGCAGGTGCTAATGAAGTAATAACTTTGTGCTGCTTTTCCTAGAGATACAAGTCTATGTCACTCCTCTAAGTAGGTGAAAAGAGTCTTGAGCAATAATTGTTGACTTTGTTGTAGATATCAATGATTGTCTTGGGAAACCTTGCAAGAATGGTGGGACATGCATCGATGAAGTTGATTCATTTAGATGTTTCTGTTCAAGTGGCTGGGAAGGAGAATTGTGTGACACAAGTGAGTATTGCTAAGTGTTGCGGGGTGAAATATTACAGCTTTGTTGTAACAGAGATGGTTTGTACGTAGTTAATAATGGGGTAGTTTCTCTGTTCTATTAGTTTTGTTTGCAGAAGTATTTTCAGGAAGATATTTGGGTAGCTGCTCTAAAAGTCTCAGTTCCTTTAATAGGAGCAGAATCTGATTATTTCGTATAGCACAGGGTTTATCTCGGGAAGAGAGGATTTTTTTCTCATGGGGATAGGCAAAAGTGTTGTTCAAGAAGTGTACTAGGCCAGTTAATGGTTAAGTCACCTAAGAGGAAAGTCTGATAGTTTCTTTTTCAGCTCTGAACGAAGCCCCTTTTAAAACATGATGGCAAGGACTTGCTGAGACTTATTACAGGGCATGCATCAGTTAAGATGTGAAATACAGATGGAGAAGCTTTTGGCAGTTATTGCTGTTGAAAGGGCCTTTTGTGTGGTCTAAATGAAGCTTATTTTGGAATAATTGTTCCACCTATTAAAACATTTGTCTCAAGTGCAAAGTATTTTCTCTAAAATTCATGTTTGTGTATGTACATTCAATCTGTGTATAGATACACATATGAATGTATTTATATGGTTAAGCCACCAAATGGCTTTAACTCAGTGTTTTGAAACATAATGCAGGAGAAGGGAGCCTCAACTGTCTCATGCAGATGTCCTCTGTTGGGGCTCCTTTTCAGGACACTGTGGTCCCTACTAAAAGCTTTTTCTGAAGCTCAAAATACAGCTGTTCATAAAAATTACTTTGGTGCTCTACTTAGAAGCCATACTGAATGGTCCTTCTAAACCTTTCATAAGTCATATTGTTCTATATTAAATCAGTTTTTTCCTTGCTTATGTAAAGGTAACATGTAATAATTTAGGACTGCTCTCTTCCTAAATAGTACAACATTTATTTTCTTTATAGAGAAGCATTTTGTATTTTCTCAAGGCGTTGGCTGGGCTAGAATCATCTAAGTTGAATAACTGTTTTTCTAGATTTTAATGACTGTTCTCCTAACCCATGTCACAATGGTGGCCGATGCATTGATTTGGTAAATGACTTCTATTGTGAATGTAAGAATGACTGGAAAGGCAAAACTTGTCATTCACGTAAGTGTTCTTTACTTTGATCTTTCGATTGCCCAAGATTTGTTTTCTTGCTTCTCATGGGACTAGAGTTCCTGAAATTTAAAATAAAACAATTACAGTGGAAAAAATAGGCACACTTTCATTGCCTCTTCCAGTTTCCCAGTCACAAAAGGGAACACTTTAAAAATGTATTCCTTCATATAGTGAAATAGATTCCATTCTTGGGGTTGTTTAATACAGCAGTTGGAACTATGTGTTTCTGGTACTGCTGCATTTAAATATGATATCTCTTTCAAAGTGATTTTGTGATTTAAAATTCCTTAAAATTCAACAAGAGCAATGGAAATTAAAGCTGCTTTAATGTGATGTATAGGTGAATACCAATGCGATGCAAACACTTGCAGCAATGGTGGAACGTGCTATGATGACGGAGATACATTCCGCTGCTCATGTCCTCCAGAATGGATGGGAAGCACTTGCAACACCGGTAAGCTTTCTAAATTATCTACAGGTGAAGCCAGAAGAGGTAGAGAAGGATTTAAATAATAAACTGTTTAGTAAATAGTCCCACTGTTCTAGCTGGCTAGTTCAGAGCTGTTCCAGCTGGGTGGGGCTGAGGTGTAATTTCTTCTACTCACCTGACATGATACTGATTTTTAGGAAGCTGTTCTCCTCTGGCTGCATTTGTGCTCTTTTCAATGGCTTCTCCTAAGCAGTTTTATAAGACTTTAACTTGTGTCTTGATTTCTCTATTAGTCTTTACATGCCCTATGTAAGGGTTTTCCTGGGAACTTAGTCCATCACTTGGCTTGCGGAGTCATAATGTGAATAAGTTTGTGATTGAGAGGCGTATTAGCAGGCATACTCAGGAAAAATGAAATGAAGTGCTTCTTCCTGGGGGATTTGCAGGGTTACTGCCTCCTGTAGGGAGCCACTCCTGGTGTTTTTTGGTTGTTTTAGAGATTGAACGTATCTGCGGTACATCTTTCTGAAAATGAAACTTCTGTTAGGACCAGTAAGTTGAATGAAGGCAATTCAGTACAACTTTTCTACTTTTTAGATGTAATTGCAGATTTTAATCACAGCCTAAACTTTAAATACTAGTATTTTATTATGAAGAACACCACCTGATCTGGGTAAGTTGCTGCCAAAGCAGTAATTTAGCAGTATTTAAAGAATGCTTACACAGATGAGGAAGAAAATAGGTAATTCTTCTTTAATAAAATTCTATAGTTCAATTAAACATTTGAATTGGGAGGATGGTGAAGGTGAGATCATCATGCAATGTGACTATTTTTGGCATCTTTTGACCTTCTTGAGTCTTGAACAGTTAACTTAAATATTGCTTAGGGTTGTGATATTTGACATATCCAGATGATAGATACTCTTTCTTTTCTGTGCTAAGAGACATTTTCTGTTTTCAAAGCTAAAAACAGCAGCTGTATTCTAAACCCTTGCATGAATGGTGGAACGTGTGTTGGCAGTGGAGATTCCTTTTCGTGCATCTGCAAAGAAGGATGGGAAGGACGTACATGCACACAGAGTAAGGCTTTTCTCCTTTCTTCCCCTGCATTCCCTTGGGATATTGGGAGTGTCTGGCAGAGAGTTGTTAACTGAAACAAAGCAAGTTTATAAGGTTCATGTGCCAAAATATCTGAATCATTCAGAGTGGGAGGTAGGTAAAGACGATGCTCAAATAATGAATGAAGAGTTTGTCATGCCTCTTTTTGTATCTAGTCTCTGCCAAAATAAGACACTCAGCCTTCTGTAAAAAATATAAGTTTTGGAAACATATGCAGAGCAGAAAAAATCCTCACAGAAATACTAATTTTAATAACGAAAAGTATACAGAAAGGCAGGCAGTAGCATATAAACCATTCTGTCTGAGGGTAGCAATTAACTACTTGGATATAGCAATAGAATGGATTGGTTAGGTGGAGTAAAGCTTGCACCTTTGATTTTTACTTCCTCCCCCTCCTTCCCCCCAGGCATAACATTGAGGGAGGGAAAAGTCTAAATTTCAGATGTTTTTACTCTTAAGCCTACTGTTAATGTATAACAATTGAACTTTTGCAAGTGTGTAAGAAAACGTTCAGTTCTGTATTTTCTTTGCTTTCCTTATCAAAGTGTTTTCTAAACTATAGTATTATGCATTAGAAAATACATTGGGCCATTAGTTACACTGGTCTATATTCTTTCTTTTATAGACACCAATGACTGCAACCCTCATCCATGGTAAGTATGTGAATTCCAGTTCTGTACCTATTGTGAAAACAGAAGTGAGCACAGTAATATGGATTTCCATTCCAGATTAGAAATAATTCTACTCTAAAATAATTGAAACCAGCCGCTCTAAATATTTTGAAACTATTTTTTTTGCCATGCTGTATCTATTCCTTGACAGCAGCAAAGACCACAGAACGATCCTGAGCTGATTCATGTATGAACAGATAAAAGTATTCTAATGTAGTCTCCATACCAGAATTAACTAGTAAATTATTGATATGAAGTGAATCAGATATGATAACATTTGAAGCGTTTGCAATTGAGTAGAATAATGAGAAATTTGAATGTGTTAGTTTCAAAATTTTTAACATTCTGTTAGATCAATTAGTATGTATAAATATGCTTTAAAACAAAATTAAATTTTTTGGAAGATACAATAGAAGTTTTTTAAATATAGGGGTTGATATTTCTAGTTGAGGGGGGAAAGGCCTGATGTGTGGATGAAGCAAACAATCTACCATATCTTTTTCTGTTGTCCATTCTGCTGCCATAATCTGTTTCACGTATTAAAAAGAAGAACCAAACTTGGAAAAGCTTAAGCTTGCTCGGTTGTTCACTTGAAATTGCTGTTCCATCTCCTGGAGTTTTGTGGTTATACTTCCTCATGCGTTTGTAGGATGCTGCTGTTACAGCAGGTGACTTACTGAGCAATATTGTTTATCTAGCATTATACTTTCTCTGTTGATAGGAATAAATCACCCTTTCAACAGCAGCAGAAGCTTTAATGAACAAAGCTTTAATTGGAGACCAATGAAACAATGCAGATTTTTTCTTTTAAGTAGACTTGTATTGTGAATTAACAGGAACTTTTTAATTCTGCATTATTGAATAGTGAAAGTACTGTGAATAGAGACAATGGAAATTTGCATTTGAACATGTTGCTTAAGATCTATGAGGTTTTCTCATCTTTAGACTAGTGAGTCTACCCTGAGAATGCTTGGTGTAATGATAGGCTTATTAATTTTACAGTTACAATGGAGGCATCTGTGTCGATGGGGTGAATTGGTTTCGATGTGAATGTGCACCTGGATTTGCTGGTCCTGACTGCAGGATTAGTAAGTACCTGTGTGGGTAAAGGCCTGGATGGTTGTACCATTCTGATGCACAGATAGAAAGAACTGGTGACCCTTTTTGTTATGGGTTAGCTGAATTCCAAATCATGAAGCGGAAGCCATCTGTTAGGCAGGTACTGATACCTTGTGAATATTGCCAAGTTATGTGCCTTTATTCATTTCATTAAATGGAGCTGAAATGGCTTGGCTTATATTATACTCAGATATTTGGTTCCTGGGTTTTACTGGACAATTCTTGTGATAAACAAATTGTTGGTAAAGGTGGGTATGTCGGCAGGTGTTCCACTTAACATCAGAAACAAAAATCCACTGAGACTTTGGAAATGAAAACAAAAACATCAGGAGTGCAGTGCTGGTGTGTGAATAACAAAAGTATTACAAAGGTCTTTCAGAGCTAGAAAACGAACTTGTTACACTGCAGTTATTCTGAGGCTGAAAATAAGGGAGAACAGACTCTAAAACTGCTGAAGTGTTGTGGAAGAATCTGGTGGGAGGTGGTTATAGTTTGGTTGTATCTGGGGGTTGTTCTGAGGTTGTTTGTTTTTTGGTGTTTTGTTTGTTTGGGTTTTTTTGTTGGTTTTTTTTAATGGAATTTTACTATTTTGACTTGCATGGGTAGATCTCATTTTTACTTTATTTCTACTTTAGAAGATCAGACTTTGAGTCTTCTGTAGCCTTGAGGGTTTTGGGCTTAGTCTGTTCACTCCATCAGTATGGTTGGTGAAGTGGTTTCAGTTTGAGACTTCACCCCCATTCTGGCATATAGAAAATAACCAGCACCTCTAGCTGGAGGGCAGCTGCAGCACTTGTAGAAGCATCAGCTTAGTGATCCTTTGATACAGAACCAGGGTTGGCATATCATCCTGTATCTAGATCCAGATACCCGGAAAGGGATATTGAGTTTTCCTTGGGTGCTCCCTTTCCCTTAAGGGTAGGATGTCACAAATACAAATACTGTGCTTTTGAAATGGAACTGCAGACATTTTTGTACTTGTTTGGACTGGTGTAGGCTTGAAGGATTACCTCTGAGAAAAGTACCTTCTATGACTGATGGAGAAAGAGTTAACAATCACTTTTTTCAGCATACAAAGGCTGGAGAATATTAAACCTACACAGGTTGAAGAGAGGAGGAAAGAGTAGTTAAACCCTATTGAAGCTTAGATACTAGTGTATTTGCATAAAACTTCATCTTAGTGCATTTTTAAAGGAAGATACAGTAGAACCTAAAGCTCTTCCATATCCATTTGATTATTTTCCATTACCCACATGTGTAACAGTGTCACTACTGCCATTTATCATGTTCACTTTCTAAGTCCAGTCCTTTAAAGACAGAAAATGAGCTGGTACTGTGTATCAGACAAGAACTGGTGTTTAAGCAGTCTTTCTTAGGGATTGGAAGGGGTATTCATATTCAATGGATGGAAACCTTTCAAAAGATGCTTTGGAAGAGAAAGGTTAAGGCTGAAAATGAAGCATTTGGTGTCTGTAGCTTCTGAAGTTGGTTTCTGTTGCCTTTTGTAGATTGTTGCATAAATTACTGTTGGTCACTTCTGCAGGGTAACAAATGATACCTTGCCATGCATCTGAAAGCATTGTGCTTCCTTGCCATTTTGCACAGATCTCTATGGCTCAGCCTCTGAATCTTGGGGTTTTTTTTAAGAGGCTTTTGTGCTAAGTACATATGCACTAAGTTAATCTACTCACTTATTTCAAGGTTATTAATGTTCGTCAGATGTGTATTGCAAACTAAACTGTTATTCTTCAGTTTTGGTGATTTGTATTGCAGTTAAGTCAGTTTTTTGAGCATTGTTGAGCAAATTCATTGTTCAGCTTGCTTTTGCACTGTGATAACTTCATGGAACCGTGTGCTTTTCTAGAAAGCCTAGATGTCTGAGATTAGTGCCAGAACAGGATGTGGGACTTGTTCTATAGCTGAATGTGGAGAAGGCGTTAGCACCTTCAGCTGTCCAACACCTCTGTTCTGAGATGAGTCAGCATATGACTGCTGTTCTGGTTACCAGGACTTCAATTAGTGTGCAATTATGAGAAATCTGTTACAGGTTACTGCTGAAATTGTAAAACTGTTTAATTAGGGGGTTAATTCTGAAGACAAACTGCCCTTTGCTTTTAAGAAAGGAGAGGTGTTGTCAAATTACTTCTTAGTAAATTATTAATTAGAATGTTCTATGTCCTTGTCACTGAGTTTTACCTATTTTCTGTCTAGATATTGATGAATGCCAGTCTTCCCCTTGTGGATATGGTGCCACCTGTATAGATGAAATAAATGGATACCGATGCACTTGTCCCCCTGGAAGAATTGGTCCAAGATGCCAAGAAGGTATTTCTATATCTGCTATCAACCTTTACCCAAAAAAACAGTGGGGTACAATGTAAAGTTTGTATGCACTAGTCTGATGTGTAAGAAACAGTAACTAGTGTTTTGTATTTAAATTTGTAGTTTTTACTTGAACTATCTGTGTGGTTTTTTCTCTTAGTGATTGGAATTGGAAAGCCTTGCTGGCTTAAAGGGATGACTTTTCCCCATGGGAGTCGGTGGGAACAGGAGTGCAACAGCTGCCACTGCTTGGATGGCCGTATTGACTGCACCAAGGTAGGCATTTTTACCTATTTTCTTAAATTTTTCTGGCTGAAACAAACTCACTGTTCTTCATGCACAAATTAGTCTTTGTCTCTCCTAAATTCCCTCTGTTTAAAAAATAGTGACTTCCTGTAAAAGTACTTACATATTGTCTTTATAATCATAAGTTACTGTCCTGCTCTCTACCTGCTAGAACAGGCTCTCTAGAGCTCTTGTTGCACAAAATGAAATACGAACTGGAATAGAATCATTATCCTTGATAAATAAATTACTCTGCTAAGGCTTTACAAACAATTTTAGAGCTTATGTGAAACATCAGTTCCATGGTGAAGAACTTTTTGGAATAAGTTTCTTCAGTGGATGCTAATTGTCTTTATGTATTGTATTTCAGTGGGCTTATGAATCAACAGAGTTCAACCTTAGTATATTTGTTATGGGCTATATTCTGATCGTTTTGACTTAGAAAAAGTAAAACTAACCTAAATCAGATTGAGCATGTTAGTGTATGTACCCCAAGCCTTTTAGCCCTCCTGAGAATTGCATTTCTCAATAGATTTGTAGTACCTGTGCTGCTTTACATCACAGCTGGGGAGAGAGAAAGTTGGTGCTGCTGACAAGCTGTAGGGCTAAGTGGATGGCTCCAGATGAGCACTAATAGCACTTAGAATATTTCCTCATATGGCAGTCTCCCACCTTTCACTGGAAGGACCAATTAGAAAACCTCTAGGTCTTCTCTATCCAGCTTTAGTATTTTTTTCTTTTTCTTTTTCTTTTTTTTTTTTTTTTTTAGATAAGGGCACACTGTAGGCAAAGAAATAGCTAATTATTGCACTTAGTAATTTAAGATTGCTATTTTACATGCTTTATGGTGTTGTGATTTCAAGTTTGGGTTGTCTTCAAAAGATAACAGTATGTGAAGGTAACTGGAATCTCAAATGGTGGATGCTGTAAGTGCAACTCATCTATGTGTGTTACTTGGCGCTTTCCTGCACAATAGAAAAAAAATAATTTCCTTGCTGACAATTATGCTTTAAGAAATTCATCAGTTTCTAAACTAATAGCTTTGTAGTGTTATTTAGAATCTTAAAGGTTGCATGGGATCACAGAATATTCTGAGTTGGAAAGGACCCACAAGGATCATTGAAGTCCAACTCCTGGAATGGAGCTGTGTTTGGGAACTTGCTGCACCTCAGTAATTTGTGGGTACCAGCGTATTGATTTCCTTTGGGAGTGTTATTGAAGTGGCAGTGCTTATCACCAGTGTACATCAGCTCTTAGCATATTCAGCATTCTCTGGCAGGGGTCTCAGTATAAATAGTGAAGAAATTAATCTTTGTGGAGATATTTCTAGATTATGGAAACCTAGATGATTAGATTAAAATAAATGCTTAAACTTCTGTATATCTTGATCATATGGGACAAATCCATGAACTTCTAAGGAGATATGCCCAGTCAGTGGTTTCTCAGGTTATTTTTGCAATTTTTTTACTTTTCTGCCCATACAAAATGTTTTCATTTTCTGGAAGAGGAGCTCCATCTGCTACTATGATTACAGCAGTATCAAAACATGGTTATTTCACAGTCAGCGGTAGATTATGACCATCTCATGTGAATCGCTTACTTTGATTTGATGTATAAGAGCAATTACCTGTAACAGTACTTTGTTCTTTTTAATTTCCAGGTGTGGTGTGGAAAAAAGCCTTGTCTGTTACACAAATACTGGGATAGTTCAAGTAACCATTGTCCCATGGGTCAAGAATGCCAGGAGAAGTACATGAAGTGCTTTCAGCCACCCTGCACAGACTGGGGAGAATGCAGTGCCTCTGAACCTCTGCCTGTCAATATTAAGTGTCTGCCTAATTCTGGGTACTTGGACAATGACTGTGCTAGAATTACTTTAATTTTTAATGGAGACAAAGTCCCCCAGGTGAGAACAGAATTTATAATGAAGCATGGCAGTACATATAGGAATTTATTTTATGTCACAGCATGGAAGATTAAGGTTTCTAGTATGACTCCTTGCTATTATAAACTTGCAAAATCTATTACTAGAGCTCTCTGTTGCTATGAATTGTGCTTTGTCTAAAGGGTGAGGCAAAATTAGGCTTTGTACTGGATATTTTATTTTCTTAAGTCTTGAAGAACTATTTATATTTCAGGATTTATATTTCAGGGCTCAGACTGTACTAGGATACTCATGCAAGCTCAGTTTTTCACCCTTCATTCCAAAACTCTATTCTTCACTTTCCTGTCCTTTCTTGCTGCCCTCTGTGCTGCCTTCATTGGGTCTTAGTAACTGCAAGAACTCTGAAGGTGTTTATTTTTACATGCTGTTTTTTGCTAGCACTAAAATGATACAATTTCCTTGCTTCTAACAGGGCACTACCACAGAAAATATCTGTTCTGAAATTCGTTATTTACCAGCTACTAGGACTGTTTCTAGGGACAGGACTCTGATAATATTATGTGATCTGTCTTACTCCACAGAGAATGCAGTGGAAGTTGCTATTGTAAGTATGAGAATTGTATTATTATATATACAACAGTGTTTTCTTAGTAGTTTTTCCTGGAGAAGGATCATTTCTACTTCACTTGAATGCAGATGGTGCAATCTGTGGCTTAGTCTTGACTGCAAAGCAGTTTTGTGATTGATCTCACAATTTCCTGTACTGCCTGATAGCTGAAAATGCAGGTTTCATTAATGACAGAAGGCTACTACAACCTCCTGATAATTTAGTCTTTAGAGTAATTAAGCCCAAAGTAGTGAACAGGTGGCTGCTTGTTCTGTCAGAAATCTTGGGCTGTTGACCTCAGTAAGGAGATGTGGTTGCAGGTGGCTGGATTGGATCTTGTGAAGAGGTTTCTTCTGTGCATTTAGAGTATGACTGCTTCAGAATGTTTATTAGACAGGAGGTACTAAGTAAGAAGTGGAAGAAAGGTGCAAGATGAGTAGATGAAAGTAACTGCTGCCCTAATGAGCTAAAGACTTGCTTCAGAGGCATTTACAGTTCAATCATTTGATGGTTGTCTATAGCTTAGATTTTCAAGAAAGGGTTAATTTTCATAGTAAATGTTTATCCAGGCAGAAGCTGGACTGTCTGTCTCTACTAGTACTGTAAAGAACATGCTGAGCCATGATACAGGGAGCAAAGTGTATGGTACAAATAGAGCAGACTGTTACTGGTCCAAGCTTCTTTCTAGATAATCCCCATGTCTTGAACTGCTCCCAACTATGACTAAGTTTAGCTCATCAGTTTAAGTAACATGAAGGCACTGCCTCTCCTTTGAGAGGTGCTAGATTAGCAAGCAGGTGTGTTACCCACCAAGTCTGACTCTGCATCTGCAGTTTGGGCAGAGCCACCCATGCTATTGCTATTGTAAACTTCTGCAGTACAGTTTGTAGCTACTGTCAGGCAAATTCAACCTAGTGAACTCAATTGAGATCTAGCTGTAGTGTGTTTCCATGCTTAGGTGATTGCAATAACTTATTTTTCCCCTTCATTCCCTTCAGTCTTTTGTCCCACATCGAGATGAACAAGATAATAGCCTCATACAGAATGCTGCTAACACAATAGTAAATGCGATCACTAAGCGACAGAACAGCACTGTTATGTTGGCAGTAACTGAAGTCAAAGTAGAGACCATCGTTGTTGGGAATTCATCATCAGGTAAGTCTCCCAGTGCATACCTCCTGGGTGTGTGTAAGCATTTTCTGTTCCCCTGATGTCAATATTCTCTTGTCTTTCTTTACATGTTGGGGAAAATGACACATCAAGTTGTCTTTAATTGCTATTACTAACTGAAGAGAAAGTGACTTTAAAATCAAGATTTTTGTGCTCATGAGCTAGTTTAAACTTAACCTTATCCCTAATATGATATCCCAAGATACTCTTGCTGTGGTTTTGGCTCTGACTTCCATCCCAGTTCTCCAATCTAAGCATACCTTTCACAAGATCAGGAGTTGTTCTTGTGTGTGATTCCAATCCTTTCCAATTCTCCTGCCTTAACCTTAAGCCATCCTTAGCCCCTGATGCTGCTTCACTGGGGCTGTGAGGAATCAAAAATAGGGGGAGGGTGAAGATTTAGTGCAGTATCAATCCCTTTTGAAGTACTTATGTATTAGTAAATATGATTATATTTACTTTAACAGCTAAAGATGTCTAATTTCTCCCAATACTTGGCCACAATATATAAAACTTTGCTCTCCTTTTCACCATGTGTTTCTCACTAGTGAAAAGCTGGCTTAAAATGTAATGTTCATTTCTCTTAAAGAGGATATCACGTGATTGGAGACGTTTATCTCTCAATATTGGCTCTCCAAGAGCTGTGCCAAAATAAGCAGTTGAAGATTTTGCATGCCTGTGTTCCTGCCTGGGGGCAGCAGGAGATGGTCTTGTGAAAGACCACTGGTCGGCTCAAGTTCAACTAAGCCCCAGAGTGAAAAGTCTTACAGCGGTAGGAGACTCTCCCATCTTTTTCCTAGACCTCACCAACATAATCTTTTGGAAGATCTTCCTCCCATAGTCCAAACAATTAGTAGGTTACCTGGTTCCACTTTTCTTGCATTTCCCTTCTAGGAAATGCCTTTCATCTGTTAAAGTCTTGGCAAATGTACTATTTCCTCAGCTTTCCTGAAGGGGTGTACCGGCTTTGTTCTTGCCTTGAACAGCAGTTGTGTAGATGATGAAGAATTGAGCTGAGATTCTGACGTACTTCAGCCTTTGTTTTTCTGATTGCATGTTAAATGCTAAGGAAAAAGGGATGTGGATTATTTTGCCTCCCACCTCAGTAAGATTTAAAGATTCTCCTAAATTAGTGGACAAACTTTCTCTTGCAGAACAGTTTCCAAACTCCTCATTTTGATATGGATGCTCAGTATTGAGCACTGACCCGTAGTTCTTTAAGTGGAGTTGTTTTGAAGTAAACTGTAACCTGTACATGCATGTTGTTTAATTTGTTTGTTGTTACTCCATAGTCAGGTAAGGTAGATGGAAACCTATCACAAACTGTGGTGTAAAGCCCGATGTGTGTGTTCAAAGTCTTTTATCTATGGGATGCTCAAGTGTCTAAGTGGAGATGATAATTTGGACACTTCATTGATTTCCTCCATCTTAAAGAAAAAGTAGTCTGAATTTGGAATCAGTAGCAGATAATTCTTTCTAAGAATCTGTTATGAAGTAAACTTGAATCCATGGTAATTTGACAAAATAACAGATGTGATAGCAGCGAGGGAATGCAAACTTTCTATTCTGATCTTGGAAAAGTTGTTATATAGAACTCCTTTTTCATTGAAATATGTCTCCCATTCATGGCTTCGTGTTAAATTACTTATGAAGAATGAGAAAATAGCAGTTACTCCTCTAAGTACAATCCTTCCCCAAACTGTTAAAACAAAGTTTTTAGATCCCTTGACGCCAAACATGTTGGCAGTTTATTCACCCCTCTTTCCCAAAAGGAAATGTTTGAGAATGTGTCACGGTCCACATAAGAATGTACTCAGAAGACACTTGAACTGAATGGCTGTGGTGTTGAAACATCAGTTGGCTTTGTACAGTCACTTGCAGGTTATTCTGTAAGCAGATGTCTTCAAGCTGCTGAGGGAATTTGTTTGGATCAGACTTCAGAGTAGATGGGTTGACAGCGTTTGTCTGTCTGCAGAAGTGTTGAACAATCCCATGCTCTCTACCAAAAACAAAGCACCTCATGTCTCGTTGCCTCTTACCACATGTGGATTTTTGCTTATCATGAAGAATAGAAAAAGGTTGCTATTCTGTCCTAGCTGTAAAGCGCTTGAGGAAGGGGTAAAAAAAAATAAAAATCTAAACGAACATAAATTTTCAGGGATGTTTTCCTAGAGAAATAATCTAAGTATCTGTGGCTGGGAGAACACTATAGTGAGGTTTGTATTGGGAATGTGGAGAAAAGCAATTGCCTCAACCCCTTTTGTTCCTTGAGAAGTGAAGACTTATCTCTAGTGACTGTAATTCTGGTGTTTCATTCTGAAGGAAAACTGGACCATCCTAGGGAGCACATGATCACTTTAGTTACTTAGCTCTAACCTGAATATTTTTGGAAGTTGTTGGTAAGTAAATGTCTGTAGATTTGATGTTAAAGGATTGATAGTAAATACAGGACATGTTTGTGATGCAAGTGCCTGTACTGCTAGAGCAACATAGAGGTACAGTTACTCTAACTTGCCTCCTACTAGGATAGTCTCTTAGGAGTCATTACTGAGCTTTTCTGGGCCAATTTCCATGTAGGTGCTTGAGAAAGATGCTACTTATACAATGAGTTTGTCTTTTGGAGGGGAAAAACCATCACAAATGGAGTGTTCCTCACTCATCATTAATCACAAGAAACTCTAAGCTTGTAAAGAGCATTTGCAGATGGACTGGTGCATTCAGGTGGTTACCATTGTGCTGCAGAGACATCTTACTTCCTTTCTCTCCAAAAAATCTTATGGAATAACCTGTGCTTAAATATGGATGCTTCTCTTGCAGATGTCCAGTGCTATGTATCTTGCTCTGTTAACTCCAGACTTTATCTCTTTCCATTTGTCCTCTAGACTATTTGGTTCCAATTCTTTGTGCAGTATTTAGCATTGTGTGGCTGACCTGTATAATCATCTGCGTGTGGTGGACTCGGAAGAGAAGAAAAGAGAGAGAGAGAAGCCGTCCTCCCAGAGAAGAGGGTGCCAATAACCAGTGGGCACCTTTAAATCCCATAAGAAATCCTATAGACAGATCTTATAGTAACAAAGACATTCGCTATGAATGCAAAAACTTCATATCTCCTCAAAAAAGAACTTGTGATGCAGTAGAGGAGTATGTAGAGTATGAGGAAGAGGAGGATGAAGAGGAGGATAGAGATGAGGAAATGGACAAATTCCTCTCTCACAAACTCGCAAAGCCTTTGCCGACAAAGGTATCTGAAACATCAGAGAGCAGTCCAGTAAAGAAATCCCATCAAATAGGCAAAATGGACAACAGATCTGTAAAAAATGTGAATGCATCAAACTTTGAAGGCAGTAGAGACTAACCTGTATGTGGGACATAGGCAGACTGTGCCTGCCCTTGCTGGGGAGGGGAAAAATTGACATCTCCACTTTGCATCAAGGACTAAAAATATCTGGAGTCAAATGTTCATAGTTTCTTTATTTTGCGTAAAAAAAATAAATAAAAATAATAAATAAAATTTATTTTGTTTCTTTAGCCTTGTATAAATTATTCAATGACTGTCAGATGAAAAAAAATGAGTAATCTTTGATAGTTGCTATTTTTGTAAAGTTTACTTATAATACACTCGCTGTGTGGCAGAGGAGAGGTTGTATTTTCAATATGTGTAAAGTTTATTACAAAAGACTGTACACTGTTTACAGAATGTATTTCTTTTTATTACTTGCTCTAATTTAATGGTGGCTTTAAAACCTCCTGGTTGAGGAAATTGTGTGAACTTTAAACTGCTTTCTTGACTTTGAATATTAATGGCAGCTCACTGCACTTGTTACAGTAGTAGCTTCTGTAAGATTTTTTCCAAATTTGCCTTACACTTTGTAATAGGAACAAAAAAAAATTATAGAGATCTTTCAACTGTGGTTTAGAAGTGGCCTTTTAATTTCTGTTAAATTACTTTAGAATTGCAGTATTGAAGCATGTGACAAGTGCCTTGAGATTAAACTTTTTCTATAGCAACTGTCAAAGACTGCCATATCAATATAGTAAAATTGTGAGAACTCTAGGTTCCCCAACTGACACAGTTTATTTTCTAATAGTGAAAGTGCTTTTTTTTGTAAATATGTACATATTAAATGAATCACTCTGTATATTTGATTTAATAAGTTAAATATTTTGGTCTTTTTTTTTTACATGTCATTCCTTTTAATTTATGTTGCAGAAAAGGAGGTTCTATGGCAGTTTATAAGACTTTTTTTGGTATAATGTCCAGATTAGAAAATGATGTTAATACAATCAATGTTAGGAATCTGTTGGTCATTTGTATTTACATAGGAACATAACCACTTATGTGTAAATAGATCCAGAAATGTTTGTTTATCCCCATGTTCAGCCCATCTCAAGAACACTAACGGGTGCATCTACTGTACAGTACCAACATAGCGAGGCATTGTTTTTTCTTTTGTGAATATGTTAATTACATGTGGTATTACTTTTTTTTGCGTTTAAATACAGGCCTAATGAAGGGAACAATATTTTCCTCAATCTTGTTTCTGTTGTGCTTTATTCATCTTTCGCTCTAAAGTAAAAAGGCTGGCAAGCTCGGAGGATGGGAGTACCTCACTAGAAATGGTTATATGTCATGGAAGGCTTATGCTTTTTTTTTTTCTTTTTCCCCAAGGCTTTTATTATTGCTGTTAACTGGGCAAACTATTAAGTTTATTATAAATACTGAAAAGGCATAACACTACATACACCTAGTTACCCTACCACTGAGAGGAACGGATGTCTGAGTGTAAACTCTGGCCCATGAACAATGTAAACATGAATGTTTTGAAACCAGTTATTTTTTACAGGAATGCAAGATTTGCTTTGCAGGATCATCTGTTTTAGTACATTTTTTTGACATGTTCTTAAAAAAAACTTTCAGAAAAGAAACTATTTATTAAAGCATTTTATAATGATGTTTGTTGTAACTTTTTTACTTGTGCTAAATATTCAAAACTTATTTTGATAACCTGGTTAGGAGTTAGTTTAGAAAAGGGTACTATCCTTCTCATGTTCCCCAGTATAATCCTGAGTATTTAAACCAAAAACACTTTTTTTCTGCTACTCTTGTAACTTTTTGTACTGTAATGCTGCTGTCTTCCATAATCTAATAAAATGATTCCCTCATTGTGTGTAAGATACTTCAGGTTGTGTTTGCTTTCTAAGTGCCCAGAGTTCGCATGTGACAAGACTAAAGAGAGGAGGAGTGAAAGTCCTGATTTGATTCCTGGTACTTCCTGTAACCTGAGCATACAGCCTGCACCAAGTGCCGACACTTCCTGACCCAGCTTGGCAGCCTTGTCCTCTGCCCACGGTGCTGACAGCCTGTGGAGGAGGTGGTGTTGCCCTGTGTGAGCTTTAGAGACAGAGACACCTCCAGTTCCTAAACTCTGGCTCTTCCTGCACTGCCTCTGCAAAGCACATGGGCTGTGTTCAGCTGCCAGGAGTTGGGGTGGATGATCCTTGTGGGTCCTGTCCAGCTCAGGATGTTCTGTGGTTTGTGTGTATGATGCATTGTCTTCTGCAATGGTTCTCCTGGCTGCTGAGGGAAAGCTTGTCTGAGCAGCAGCGTTTTGGTTCCTCAGGTGAGAAGAGCATGCAGGGGCCTGAGGTGGTGTCCTTGCCAAATTGAGTTGGATTTAAAGCATTATGTTCCTCCTCTATTCTGCAGCTGCTTGTTTCATGCTCCAGTTTCAGTTTAGTAGATCTGTGCCTTTTCTTACAGTGTATTTCTATGGAATTTTTACGTAGGAGGACATGGAATACAAGTTGAATTTTTCCTAGTAGCTATCAACCTCCAGAAAAGAATTCTAGATCCTAGCAGAGCTTTTACTCCAGTCATCATACAGCTACTTTGTTACTGCTTGCCTTGAAGTATTTGCTTGTCCTTATGTTGATAAGTGAGAGGTTGTTTCTAAGTTCTCAAAATTGAATTTGGTTATCTCTCTCAAAAGGAGAAATAATAGTTTTATATGCATATAGAATAAGACTGTTGCTGTTCTGTCATGCAGCTGTGAGCTGGTGTACTGCTCCAAAGGTGCTAATTCTGCTTCTTCACAGTACTGAAATAGCATATAAAGTAGTAGGGGCACAAGAGTGGTCATCACCTGCTGTTCAAAAGGGTTTGATACTGTGTCCAGGACTGTGGAATCATTAAACCACCACTGATAACTTTGTGATGTCCTTTGCTTGCCAAAACCAAGATTTATTTTATGCCTCCTTCACATGATGGGCAAGTTACATACAGTGAAATACATGAAACAACATGAAGTAGGATGTTGAACAAAAAAAGTTAACTTTTTAATTAGCACACATTAAGCTGCAGGTTTTCTATGCTGCTCTTAAATTACTTGTATGTCTTCTCTACGTACTCAAAATCACCTTATTCAGTAGTTTTGTTTCCTTTTATTTTTAGAGGAAAAGTTGAACTCTTACATCTCAACTTCTTGCTGATGCATATGTGCTAAGCATTATCATACTGTCAGAAACGTATCTGTTACAAGAGTTACATAATGAGGAAAACTAATAAATGGGCTCTTCCTCAAGATTTTTCTACACAATGAGTAGTTTTGAGCCAATTTTTTCTTCTCTGATGCTCTTTTCAAGATCTGATGTTAACCTGAAACACCTGGTGAGCTTGATTCTTCTGGCCGTTTGCTGTTGTCTGGTTTGTTCTCCAGCAGGGCATGTAATTATTCCTCTTGAGATCAGACTATGCTTGGATAGAAAGTTATCTCATACAGCCAAATAATTGGCTCTTACCAATACCTTTTGAAGAGCAACCTAAGTGTTGAAAGGCATTTGATCACTGCCTTGAAAGCTGCAGAGGACACTAGTTGCAAAGCTAGTTGTGGGGTAGCTTGGGCAGTAGGGATTGGGGTGGCATGGAATTAACTTGAAGAGAAGTTTTTGTTAGAGATGTGGTATGTGTGACTGAATTGAGCTCCCTTGTTGTTTTTGAGTGCTGCTGGGCTATCTTAGTCCTTTGGATGCACCAGAATAAGAATGAGCCTGAAGAAGATTTTAAGTAGCTTGTGAGCTATGCTGGCATGTTGTCGTCCCTCCTGTTGGCAGTCTAGCTGTGACCTTTCAGATGGAGGGTTATTGTGAGTGAGGGGAGTAGAGATTGGCTTTATTCTTTCTCCTTTCTCAACAGTAAAGTGAGTATTTGACTTGCTTTAAGTTGGAATATTGCTCATGCTTTGGAAAAATTGTGTGAAGCTCAGACTTGCTGTGTTCAGGGCTCCCTAATTAGCCTTGTGTCATTATCACAGGTGGTGGAATAAAGAATGGGTAACATAAAATAGTAAAGCAACAAAATGTCCCCTTGGGAATGAGAGATGACTAAATCCTTCCTAAGTTCATCCCTGTTACAGCACTAATTCTTGTGCATAACATTTCTGTATGAGTATGTGGAACTTTTTGCTTTTTGCTCTGTGTACATTATGCTCTGTATATGCTCTGTGTGACAGGAACTTAGACTAAGTGCAAAAATATCTCTTTGGCCATTTGATTGTAAACATGTGCTCACAGTCAAACGTTGAAAAATGAATATCATAAGTAATATTCCTAAGTAGGAAGTCTTTTTGATTATTTTTTTTCTACAAGAATCATTAAGTTACATGGGTCACCTTTTCCCTTGCAAAAGCTAGATTGCATCCATCCAGAATATCTGGATGGTTTAATGAATCTCCTTTTTATGTTGTATAAAGTAATTCTAGGGCAAGAAGAAACAATATACAGGGCAGTGCACATTGCACATGAGCTGAACAGAGACCCACCTGTCCTGCTTCAAAGATAACAATCCAATCACCATGATTTCATGGAAGAGGGGAATGGTTTGGGTTAGAAGGGACCTTAAAGATGATCCATGAGCAGACACCTTCCACTAGACCAGGTTGCTCAAAATCCCATCTAGCTTGGCCTTAAACACTTCCAGAGATGGGGCATCCTGAGCAACCTGTTCTAATGCCTCACCATCCCTCCTAGAGAAGAATTTCTCCCTAATATCTAAATCTACCCTCTTTGATTTAAAGATACTCCCCCTTGTCCTCTCACTGCATGCCCATGTAAAAGTGCCTCTCCAGATCTCTTGGAGAGGGCCTTAGAGTACTTTCCACTACTTTTAGTTACTGGAAGGTGCTATAGTGTCTCCATTCATCATGCATGTGATAACTGAATTCTGTTACTTTGATTTTCACAGCCAGTAGCAAGTCCCACAGTTCACACCTGTAACCAATTCCTACAGCTGTGTGGATGAAGCACATCCTTCTCAAAAGATACCTTGTAATGCCTTTATGAAAGGAGTATGTAAATCAACTGGCTCGAGGAACAAATGACCTGGTCTTTAGAAGCTCAGAAGAGGAACTTCAATTAATTTTTTCCCCCAGCAACAAAGCTGCTTCAATTTTTTTCTAGATGGGGAAAAAACCAAAGAAACAGAAAACCAAACCAAAAAAAACCCAAAACAAACAAAAACAACCAAACAAAAAAAGATCATGGAAACATTAGGTAGTATTTAGGTGATGTTATGCTTTTGCTCTTATCCATACATATTATTCTTTGTAACCTTTTAAACTATCTTGAGAGACACAAGGAATGTGTGCTTTTCTGTAAACCAAACTCTCTAGTTTTTCAGTGGTAGAAAGCAAATAAGAATCACTTTCCAGTTATAAATGTGACATCTTGTAAGGATGCAAGACCATGATTAGGGAGGCACAATGTTTTCTGACTCATGGGTTCCTAAGAGAGACTGTCACTTTCCAGTGTTCTGGCAAAAATATCCACAAACAACAAAACCCAAACCCAACCAAATGCAAACCCTTCAGCCCTGTTTGGTAGGGAGAGACCTGTTAACTTGGAGATCTTTCTCAGGTGCTATCCTATCTTTCCTCCCACCCATCTGAAGGAGGATTGGGTTGGAGGAGACTTCTCCCTGTGGCAGATTTGCTGTGCTGATAGGCTGTGTATGAAAGAAGGTTGAGCAGGGAGCTGTGGAGCAGGTTTGGAAAGTGCTGTGGCAGCGGCATACAGAAGGCCCTTTGAAGGCTTGGCCATCTGCCTGGAGGCATAACTCTGGGCATAACCCCACCTATTAATTAACTTCCACCCCTACCTGTGGGTGGAAGTTGGTTCAGCCAACAGCTGTACTGCTGCAGATCAAAGGTCCATGCAGTTTGGTATCCCTTGTCCTGTAGTGGCCAGTGGAAGATGCTTACAGAAAGTGCAAGAGAGCAGCAAATTACAGCATGAGCCACTCTCATGCCCATCCAGCTTCTGTTGCTCAGTGGTTTAGGGGCTTCCTGAACCAGACATACTTGATAGGCACCTCTCCTCCATGGCATCATACCATCGTTTTTATGCTTCAGTCCTCCACAACATTATGTGGCAATGAGTTCCACAACTGCACCATGAATTGGGTGGAAAAACACTTCCTTCTTTTTATTGTGAACCTGCTCCTTGGTAAGATGATGTGAAAACAGAGAGTAGTTATTCCCTCTCCACCATCTCCACAACATTTGGTATTAACAGGGCAGACAATCCACTACCCCAAAGTCTTGGGGTTTAAAGTCACAATCTCTTTTGTTTCCACTTACAAAGATAATGTTCCAGGTCTCCAGCTGTTTGTTCTATATGATATCCATGCCATTCTGAATTGTTCTCTGTCACTTTGGGGTCAGGTTGATCAAACTGAACAGCATCTGATGCGTGGACACCCGACACAGGCCAGCACTGTTCCACAATCCCTTCATATCCTTTCTTGAAAGTACCTGAGGGGTTGGTCACTTTTTGGCCCATGCTGCTATAACTGATGGGGAAGCAGAGATGGTTGTTTCATGCCTTGGTTCTGCCTGTGCCTAGTTCTTGCTAGAGCAGGGGTGCAAAGCTGTCTGAGCCCCACTGCTTTGAGTGCTGTGTCCCTAGAGAAGCTCACTCCACCATGACTGTCTGCAAGGATCAGCAGTGGGATGTGGGGGTCCACACTGGACCTAAACATTGTGATCCTATTTGGGGGGCAGTGGGAATGGGGGGAATATGCCAATGCCCAGGACTTGTGCACACAAGGCAGTAGGGAAACTTGCCCTGTAGCCTTCCCAGCAGGGAGGAGGCTGAAAAGGATGTGGGCATCGGTCAGTGTGGAAGAAGACTGTGTTTTGGGGAGATCTTGAGGTGAGGATTAGGTAGGTACCACATTGGATCAGTTCATCCCCCCCTGGATTTCTTTGCTGCTGAAGAGCTGTGCAACAAGTCACAGCTGACACTCTCTTTCTCGAAAGTGGTGTATTGACAGCCCCATGTTCTCTAAGGTGAGGCCAAAATGGCCACATTCGTGCTGTGCCACCAGCACTTGTGGTTTGCTGTTGGAGACAGAAAAGAGAGAGGAAAGAAGGGGTGGGTGGCTGGTGACTGTTGTCCTGTGCGCCCAGCCCTGGACAGGCATATGGTTGCTCAGGTTTGAGGAGAGCAACTCAGGAGGCTTCCCCCCACCAATATCAGAGAGCATCAGCTCTGGTTCATCATGGAGATGCTGCTTATAAAAAGCTTACCCCTGTCTAAGATTGCTTCAGAGAGCTTGTTGTTTTAGGAGCAGAGGAAATGCTCTGGCAGGGCTTTTCTAGGTCCTGGTACCTGCCAGCGCCAGAAAAAGGATCAACAAAACTCGTTTCATAATAGCTCAGAATTAGTTTTGCATATCTGGGAGTTATAGTTTCATATAAACTTTTAAATGTGGTGTCACTTCAAACCAGTGTATGATAGCTGCCAGGGAGAGGAGGCTTTTCCCTCCTTTTGTTCCCTTGTTAAATGTGGTCCCACAACCTGACCTCTCTATGGATTAGAAATTCAGGGACAGTTTGTATCTGTTTCTCCTTTTGCCATGTGGCTTATCTAATGCTTCCCTCTTTGGTGGTCCCTTCACTGATGCATGTCTACATGACTGGGCTACACTCCAAAATCCTCCATGTGTTACTTACAAGGAGGTGTAAAGGGGCGGGAGAAAAGGCTGCTCAGTGCTGAATCCCTAAGTCAGCCTACACAGGAGATGTGCCAACCAACCCTTACTCTGGCCAAGGTGATATCCCCAACATGGACTGCCTTCCATGGGCTAAGACTCCTCCAGGCAGGGCTGGCCCCTCCACAGGGCACAGAAGGCTCAACTGCTGCAGTGTTTTCTTATCTCCACTTTCTAGAAGAAAATTGAAATGGTGAGTGCAGCAGCTTCTCAACAGGAAGAAAAATTGCTGGAGTTGAACATTTGGGCAAGTTAAAAGGTGAGTGTGGATCAGCAGGCTCTCCTCTTTTTTTCTCTTTTTTCTCTTTCGGTATTTTTTTTTTTAAATAAAATGATAGCCACCCCCATTCTCCCTCCCCCCCCCCCCAAAAAAAAAAAGAAAAAAAAAAAAGAGTGAGCTCTGCTCTCTTGAGAAATTCTTGAAGCTCTTGGGCTGCCAGGGGTGTCTGATGCAAACTTCAGCCTGGTGAGGGTTTCCAGCGTGGTGGCACTGGGACAACCCTCATGCATGTCCCGAGGCACCATGGGCTCAGCGGGTCTGCAGGGAGGTGTTCTGACAGTCCGCTGACATTGCTTTCAGTACAGATAAACCTGTGAGGTTATCTCAAGTGCAGCAATATCCTCTAAAAAAGCGAGGCAGAGAACCCTCTTCGCGCTGTGTCACCATGGATAAAAACCTGTTAATGAGCAGCGGTGGTGGGAGCAGAGACCCAGCACCTTCTGGGGGCATCGTGCAGCACCAGCCTGGGTGTGCAGGACCTGCAGCACCAGGCAGTGGAGAGAGTACGTGGCCGACATTTTCCAGCCTGGGTGTTTAAATTTTGCTCTATATTTAGTGTCCTAAATGAGTGCTTTGATTCACAGTGTTTCCAAGCACCTGCTGCTTCCATTGACTCTGATGGTCTATATGGGTCCCAGCAATCCTCAGGGTTAAGCTGCTCTTTCTACATGCCTAAATTTGGGTACTTGGGTTGGGAGCTGAGGGTGCTATATTCTGCTGGGGTTTGTGTTTCTCCTGCTGTGGGGTATGGAGCTAAACTGGGGGTTGTGGGCAACATGTTTTGAAAACAAGGGTGGCTTTGATTTGCCGGTTTCTGATTCAGCTCATCTGAGTGATTAATCATTTATCAGAGCAGAGAGAGATGAAAACTTCTGGAAATAAAAACTGAATATAGGCTGAGTGCTTCTCCCCTGCAGCAGATGCCTGACACACACACAGTGCAGCTGCTGCGGGGCATCCCTCTTGCAGCGGGAGCATTTTCCATGGCCTGTCCCCCTCAGACCCAGTGGAAGGGCTGAGCTCTAATGCAGAATGCAACCATCCCGCTGTCAAATCCTCCAGCTGACTGTGACAGCTCAGCAGGGCGTCACTACAAGCAGTGCTGGTGCTGGCCTTTTAAGGAGCCCTGGTCTGGAACCAGGCATAAACACTTTTCCCTTTCATGCTCCTTTCCAGGGCAGGTAATTTATGCATCTTGGTAAGCACTGGCAACCATGTCCATGCTTCTGTCCCTTTGTAATATCCTGTTGTTGCTTTCCAGAGAAAAATACCAGCAGACATTCAAGGTTACTTCCTTGGCATGCTCTGTGTGTTTTCAGCCTGATTCTATCTGCACTGTGTAGACATTTCCTGACATGCTGTATCTCCCCTGCTCTTGCATCACAGACCATTAACTGTGCATGCTTTGCTGCAGCAGACCTTTCCTTTCTGACCACAACCCCAGCTATCCTTCAGAGGCTTGCTTCCAGACACGTTCCCTTCTTTGGTTGGACTCCCAGATTGCTCCTCAGACACTTCATGGTGCCCTCTAGACCTTGGATGCTGAGGCAGGTCTTTCAGCAGAGCAGGAGATGATGAGTGAACATGGCACAGATCAGATGTCCATCCAGGCAGAAGAAAAGGTGGTCATCTCTCTTACTTCAAGACAAATGACATCCCTCAAAGGCGGTTTTAAAAGGTGACACTCATGGTGTGCTGAATGCTCCAAGGCTGCCTCCAGATGCTGCTCTGGTTCACTGCAGCACCTGGATGAGGAGCAGCCCCAGAATCCTGGTGTTCCTGTCTCACTGACCTGGCCCTGCTCCCTTTGCCCATCCAGACACTCAGAACTGAGTCCAAGTTTGCTGCTCCTCCTTGCTCCAGGATGCCTTGAAATTCATTGAGGAGATCAGAACCTATTCCCATCTCCACTGCCAGGTCCAGGCTGTGGTGGCAGAGTCCAGCCCTCAGTACTGAGCCTGTATTGCGCGTGATGCTGCAGATGAAAGCTGTTGTTTGTTTACAAGCTTTCCTCAATTAGAACTCATTTGCTGCTCACACACTATATTTAAAAGCTCATGTTTAAATCAGCACTGGTGATTTAGGAGTGCCTGTTTTGCTTTCTTTCCTAGATACGTACGATAATTCCTCCACCTGTTAAAAATCTGTTGCTAATATTTGCTGTCAAGTTTCTCTTTATTGTTTTTTCCCTGCCAGGAGAGCCAGAGGCCTGCAAGTGTTTATTTAACTCTAGCTGTTTACTTCTCATAAATTTCCCTGCCTGCAAATCCATTTGGGATCAGGCAGGAAAAAAAGCTTTGCGATCATGCTGGATTTGATCAAAATAGACAGAAAGCTTCAGTTTGGGAATTTTGGCAGCCCTGAATCTCTTCAGAGGTACTCTCTTAGTGAGACATTCCGGTGCATGGTCCTAGTGGTATGGAAGGCATAAAGTCATGTCCTGGTGCCAGTGTGTATCCCAGTGTCCTGGCCAGTGCAAGTGTCCCAGGCAGTGGGGCAGTGACATGAGCTCTGCCCATGGAATGCTTCCCTGAGCCACCTCCAACCTCAGAAGACTTCTCCAAGCAGAGTCACTGCACCTTCCCACTGGAGGTTATGTGACTTTTTATCCTTAATTGTTGTAGGTCAGCTAAGTGGGGAAAAGTTGGATTCTTTAAAATTGTTTCTCAAGGTTGTTTTTACAACTTTTCTTTAATTTTCTTTCTATTCTGTTTATTCTTCATTCGTTTTGTTAATTCATTGCAAACTTATCACCCGATGTCTACATATACATTTTTCAGAATATCAAATAAATCCCATCAGATTTACCCATGGGAGGGTGGCTTTCATCTTTCAAGGAAAGTTTTGTTGAGATTGCAAAACCCTTACTATAAAAATTGTCCCATGTTTGTGTGCACTTATTGCACTGCACCTTTCCATGAATGAAACATGTGAGAGCTTCTGAGCCAAATTCCACTGTAAACTTTGGAAACACAGGGTTACCCAGGATGAGAAGAGAAACTCCCTCATTGTACACATGAACTGATCCAGCAAGCTTCAAAGGAATGGAAGCACACCCAAGATTTGAAACCTATGGCTTTGGGTTTTGTCAGTCATTTCTTTCAACTAAACCTGTCCTGCCACAGTTTTATTTGTAAAATTTTCCATTTTAATATTTTTCTGTCCATCTACTGAATTTGTATGAAATTGAATGTTTTCAGAGGCCAATATGGATTTTCCAATGGGCTATTAACTGGGATACTGAAAGAAATGTTCCAATGTATTTATCTGTTTGGGGGATAGCATTTGCTTCCTCCAGGCCCCTGGGCCTTCCCTATATTTCATGTTTTAGCCAAGGGTCAAGTGCCAACCCCTATTTCCAACTTCCACACCATGGAAGTCAGGAAAATCATCCTGGATTCTCTGAAACATGCATGAAAAAAATTCTTTTGTTCCTTTCATAATTTTTAAAACAACTTGAATGACTTCAGGGATTCAGTCAGGAAACATAATCTTGAATAAGATAGAAACAAGAAAGTCGAGTCCTTGTTGTATCTTCCATGCTATTTCCATCTCCAATGTATTTCCTCTCTCAAATTGCTTCTCTCCAGAGTCACACTCTGCCAGAGATAACTAGGTGGCAGTGAGTGAAGAAAGGAACAGTATTGTCCACAGCTTTGAACCATGAATAGCCCTTGGAAAAACAGCAGCAGAGAAAGCTACAAGTTCATGTTGATAAAGTGGGATGCCAAGTGACTGAAGACTCGATCCTGTTTCACTGAAGTTGGCGGTGAACTCCCACGGATGTCACTTTTATCGCTGCTCCCAGCCCGTCTTGGGTGCCATCCACCAGCAGCCCAGGCAGAGTGTGGCTGTAAGTAGTTCTGCAGGGATGGGGCTGGCTTTGCTGGCAGACCCTCCTTCTACTGCAGCTGCTGGGGCCAGGGTAACATGCACCCATGTGAAGCAATGTGGGTCAGCTGAGGTTCAGCATCGTGCTGATGCTGTGCAGTATCTTTTGGCTTTGCATTGCTGATGGACTGAATCCAGATACACACACATATACATCATATTTATGCATAGCAGGGCCTCATTAGCCACCAATTTGTAAGCAAAAGCCCCAGCAGAGAGGTGCCATTAGCCCCCACTGGGGAAGACTGAGGCCCTGAGCTCTCCATTGGTATTACAAGTCATCCATCAGCAAAAGCCTCCTGACTGTATTAGTCCAAACCCTGGTACGCTCCTCAGATGGCACAACGGGCTGATCCCAGGCAAAGGGGTCACTTCCCTGGCCCCTTACCAGACCCACCACTGTGCCTTCAGCAGGTGAGGGAAGAAAATGAAGCAATTTAAGGCTATCTCAAAAACTGCCTGATTCCCTATGACTCTTTTGTGCCCACCTGGTGCACATGACATGAACCATCGGGCAGCCCTGCAGCATCGTCACTCACCGCTGTCACTGAGACTCATCATCAAAACCCTGCATAATATCAGCCAGAAAAGGGGAATCACTATTTCAGAGCCTCTGAGGGGGATAGATGGGTAGCTGAACTGCAGCAGCCTAATGGGCTTTGGAGGCGGGGGAAGCAGGATGGGACACGCAACCATTTGCTGGAAGGTGAGTGGGGAAATGTTGTTGCAGCGATGAGGAGCGGGAGATGGAATAACAATGGCTCCAGTTTACATTGTGCTGCACCGTGGCTGTGATCTGCTGCCAAGATCAACCCTGGAGAGAGGAACTTGAAAATAACACGAATAGTGTGGCAAGAGAGATACCCTACAGCATATCCTGCTCTCTCGGACTTTGCCTTTGAGTCAGAAGTGAAATATTGGAGCTATTGTGGTGAAATGAGACTTAAAAATAGAAGGAAAAAAATGACTGGTTGTTCGGTGTGGTTTTTTTTTTCCCTCTAAGGGGACATTAATTGTTTTTAAGTTGTGCTACTTCTAGTTTGAGTCAAGAAGGAAAACACTTGGAGGCATTGAAAGGGCTAGAAACTGTCACTCATCAGCTGCGGTGTGAGGGCTGTCCCTTATCTCCACTGCCATAGCAGTGCTGCTACTCTGGTTACTTTCCCCGATGGGTTTCACACCACTCCTGGATTACCCTCCAAGCTCAAGATCTTTTCACAGGAGGTCTGGTTAATTCCACAAGTCTTACAAAAAAAACTAGTGCCCAAGCTCAGGTGGGTTAGTGGTATTTCTGGCTACACCTGTGTGAGCCCTGCAAGGGAACAGAGGGCTGGTGCCAAAGGGTTCCTGCACAGGAGGTGAAGCTGTCTTCCAGACAAAAGCTGGAAATTCTCATCTGTCTTGCAAGAGCAACAGTCTGGAAATAAAGTGGGTTTGGAGAGTTACAAAGCTTATATTTGTCGTAGCGTTTTAACCCATTTAGGTATTTCTGTTATTACAGGAGTGGTGGGCAAGTCAGGTTTGCTGATAAAGCTTAAGGGGTCTCTGGCTGTTCAGGCAATTGCATTTGCATGAATGTGAAATGAATCAAACCAACATCAGATCTGCTTACAGCAATGCAGATGCTGTTTATCTACTGTATTCAGAAACAGCACTCCCCTCTGTGGTGGGCTACTGCCTGGGCACCACAGGATTCTGCCAGCACTGGACCTCTTAGAGGTGCCTTTGTTGGACCACAGAACTCTTCCTCTCTGCCTCTGAGCTTCCTTGGGAGCAGGGAAGTCAGTCTGGAATGCCAGCACCACCAGTATGTTCAGACAGCTATGAATAGCTTCCAGCCACCCTACGAGGGAGTGTTCCCCCATCCCAAACTTGCTGCCACCCTTTGATGAATGACTGCTCCCACCCTTTGAGGAGTGACTGCTGCCGCGCAGGGACAGGACTGCTCCCCTACAAGGAGAGTGTTGCACTGCTCTGTATAAACATAGCACACGACACTTATGTCTGAGTTTACCAAATTCGGCCCTTTCTCCCCGGTAAACTGTGAGAACCATCAGAGTCACAGTGTTTATGGCCGGAAGGAATGCTAAATCTGAATTTACACAGATCACTGAGCTTAATCAATTGAACTCAGTAGCTTGTTTCACTGAAGTCTGTGTTGCTCTGAAGACACTGGGAGATGGAGCTCTTCTTTCTCTGTCTCTGGTCACCATCATACTTCAGTCATGCAGTTTCCTTCTGGTTCAAAAGGTGTTTGTCTTTAACTATGAGTTTTTGGTAATGTTCCATGCTTTTGGTAATGCTCCAGACCACAGCAGCACTGGATATTTTCACCCCTTCAAAGCATGTCTATCAGGCGGTCTCTCAGTCCTCTTTGCTAAAATTAAGGAGAGACTCAGCTTCTTAAGAGACTGTTTCCAAGGTCTGCCTTCTTCCCCCACCTCTTACACCTATAATGGATCACATGCATCCCTGGCAATCAGCATAAGAAACCTGGTCTCCCACAAAAAATTTCCAAAAGTCAGGATATTTCATTTTTCCTCAGGATCTGGAAAGGGTCCACGATCAAACGAGGTATTTTGTTATAAGTTTTACTGAAGACCCTCATGGCTGGGATTCTACCAGCAGTAGGTCCTGGGCAAGCATCCCCATGGGAGGAGCCCTCCACGAGCAAGGAGCTGATGGCTTCTGCGGGACGGTGCCCAAGCGCGTAGCTCCCGCAGGAGCTCAGAGGAGCCACAATGCAATGGCTCATTTCTGCAACAGATTAAATCAGTAGAAGGAAGTGAATAAAGAACAAACAGTGGGTTTTAAAAGATGGAAGGAAAAGATGGCCTCTTATCTATGTGGAACCTGACAAAATACCCTTGTGCTGTTCAGAGATGGCATGACTTGATAAAGGTGATGAAAACACAACATGGGGGAAGAGAAATAACTCGGGGCCTGGTACTGCACTGGACATGGGGGCTGGCATCCCAGATGTTATCCCTGGCCAGCCAGGACAAGTTTGATGACAGTGCTGCGGGGAGCACTTGGTTGTGTTTTGAATCCATCACGTCCTCAAGGAGTGGTATCAACTCAAACACTGAAGGAGGAGCAGGCTCTAAGCATTAGTGTAGGGGCTTTTCAAATGCCCTTAAAAAAGAGAGGGAGAAGAATACCAACAGGAACCAAATTGTGGAGGACCGGTGAATCACCATCTGGAATGATTCATGCCCGGATATGGCAGTGCTTTTAGGCCCCAGATCTCTGAGAAAAGGTTGAGGTGAGGCAGTTCAGAATATAGAACCTTGACAGCCAGAACCGCACACTGGCAAAAAGGGTTTCCTTTCCACGTGCTTTTTAGCTGAACACCCAAAGGATGCCCCCCATTCACCCTTCATTCTGTGTTCAGTGAATGTGCGCAGAGTGGGTTAAAACCTTCCTCCTTGCCCAAGAGCTGTGCTCACCTTTACTGTGTGCCTTTGGCTTCACCCAGGGTGGAGAAGAGCCAGGAACACTAAGCAGGAACTAACAGGAACACTGGTAGTTTGCACCAGGAACAGGGACAAAAACCCATTTGATCCCTGGCCAACTAGTATCTGGCCTGGTACATACTATGACAGAAAAATTAGAGGTTAAATGGGTCCTGAAATCCAGCCTGGCTCCACATTTTGGAAACACATGATCTCACCTCCAGTTTTGGAGGTTAGAAACCAGTCAAAAAGCACATTTTATTTGTACTGTGGACCACACTTCTAGAGTCACCCCTCTGTCCACAAGTCACTTTCCCTCTGCAGCTTCTTCCCTGAACTGGGATTAGTTCATCACAGAACAGAAATGTACCCCAGAGCCTGATATCCCATTAGGACCCACTTGATATTGCCCTGCTGGGCTTTGCTCACTTTGTAAAACAGTGCCATGTTATTGCCCTGGAGCAGTGACATGGCAGTGTCCCAGGCAATGACAAAAATCATCCTGAACCAATGGTATGCTAGTGTCTTGGAGCAATGACCTACTAATATCCTGGAGCTAACTGTAACCAAATCCTGACTTTAGCCATGGCAATATTTATTTTACCAGAGGGCCATCAATCTCATGACTTCTCGGTTTGGGCACAGTGTAATTTCATATAAACACACAGAACTGCATGAGAAACCAACCCCATTGCATTACTATGATTATTTTATTATTTTCTCCTTTTATTCTTTCACATGAGCCTCAAGGAGCTCAGTTCATTCCCCAGTTCTATTCCCTGGGCACAATTATTAATCATCACTGAATTGTCCTTTCTGCCACAGAAAGTCTTCTCTGAATGCAGATCCTTTGTAGAGTTTTCTTTGGTTCATTGGGACACACAAACTTATCCCACAGCCCACATTTCCCACTTGAATGCACCTGAAATTCTGACAATGAGCAAAACTTCCCACCCACATGAGCCAAGAAAAACCCAAACCCACTGTCAATAATTCCAAGGAATTCATAGGGACCTTGTTCATGCTCACCAAACAAATTCTTTCCTGGGAATTATTAGCCCAGTTGGAAGTAAGTGTTTTATTGACTTCTTTGCAGTATTGCATCTCATGTGACAATTTAGGAATTATCTGCCCACAGCTGTCTGATTCCAGAGACAAATTTTTCGCCATTTCATTCTCCAATCCACACGATAATGTCATGGAAAGGGAGCATCGTATCAGCTCTGCTTGGTTACCAAATAGTTTCTCCTATAAAATATAAAATCTTTGCCCAGGAATACTCCCACCTTTCTGCTACCCTGCTGTGAATCTTTCAGTTTGCACAAGAAGGAACATTTCATGTTTGTTGCTTTTAATCAGCAGACCAAGAAGTTTTCTCCTGTAAATCTAATTGGATGCAACATAGAACAGCCCATGGCTTACAAACACAAGAAACCTGTCTTCTTTCTGACTAATAAATAATAAAATATTACCCATCTCAGGCAGAGGAGAGAGGTGATTCAGCAAATGCTCCAGAAATGGTCTGGGTGAAATTAATCAGCTCTCATGTCAGAGATGATGTCCGCGGTCATATCACAAATCAAGCTCATGGCAGCAGCTCCTGCAGACCTCTGAGTCAGACACACTTTTGAAACCTCCAGGTGCCAGGTTTCCCAAGTGACCTCAAGGTGGTTTCCCAAATGGGGAGTCGAGGGCAGAGGATTTGGACGTCTCACATCTGCAGTGGTAGTGGGACACCACCCAGCTGTCGAGTAAACCAGGTAAAAGGCTCTTTGTGCAGGACCTCACCCAAGACAGAGAAAGTCACAGGAGAGGAAAATGTGCTAAAAACTTACTGCATGAGGGCAGCTTTCAGTGCAGCTTCTTCCTTCTGCCTTCCCCCCATGTATCCAGAGTCTGAGTTACCTGATGGAGAGTTAATGAGACCTTCTGAGGGCACCTGCTTAGTGCCTGTCTATATACAGAAACATTCACAGGCTTGCTCCCTAAGTCTAAGCTTGTGTTTGGATTTGGAGCCAGCTGTAGGGAAGGGATGCCCAGCCTGTCTTTGACATCAGAGCATGCCCAGCAACCCAGCTCAGCACTGCTGGTGTGGGAGCAGCCCCTGGCATGGCCATCGCTTTCCACAAACGTTGTGGTGTGCAGTCACCATGTCCACGGAAGCTCTCAAAATTTGGTGGTTCCACCACCCAGGAATTTGGGTCCCCTCTAATCTGATCTCCCCTGTGTGCCTGCACTGGTCCTGTGACTGTTATCCCCTCTGCAGAGAGCATCCTTCCTTCCAACTTGTCACTGTGCTGGATAGCCTGCAGCAGGGCTTCCCAAAGCTCCTTTGACATCTCTGAGAGTGTCAAGAGCAGCTGAAGAAAAGCACTTCTGAATATTCTGCTTTTCAACAGTTTTTTATCCCCACCACATTGTATCATGAAGCTGGATATCCCGTGTGTCCCTCTCCAGACATCTCCTGCTTCCATTTCTGCCTGCATCCCCCCAGAGACTGCAGCCAGGCTGTCTCCTGTCAAAGATCACCAATAAGTAGGGCAAATACAGTCACAGGTCTGCAGCACAGCCCGTCCCCCTCCCTGATCCAGAGCCCAGGCCACAGACAGCATGGGGCATTATTTGGACAGAACTTGGAGAAGGTGCTGCCTGCAGCACTCCCCTCCCAATGACCAGGTGATGCTCACAGGGTCATTGCACCCTGTGGCCTTCCACACTCTTCACACGTTTCCCAAGGAATTCTCTCTGCAATCATGTTGATGATGAGTCACGTGGATATTGATGCATTTACATCAGGGGCTCCCTGGGTATCTGTGGCTTTTGGATATAAGAGCATCCATGTTTGGAGGTGGTTGATGTGTTTTTTCTCGCAGGCTTTCCCATTCCCCACAGCCCATAAGTGGCTTTCTGCCAGCTCTGCACTCCTTGTCCCTGCTCCTCACAGCGGCGGCAATAGCACATTTCACGGGTCTGTGGGAGAAATGAGTTAAACTACACAGGATGAGAATTTCCTTTGGTGGGTGGCAGGGAATTAATGTGATTTTGAATCTCAGTTTGAAATATTGGTTCCAACTCTGAATGTAATAATAAAAAAGAAAAAAATTTGAAATCCTCTTCCAAAGGTACAAGTGGGACTTCAGATATCTGAAGAACATTCTCCATCAATACGATCAATGCTTCTTGTTCCAGGTTTAGTCTTTTCTGAAGTGCACTAATGTTTGTAATAGAATATGCATTAAAAATTAATGAAAAGTTGTTAAAAGAAAAAAAAAGAAGCTGTTAGAAAAGGCTGAGAGAATATCTTGACCTTGGCAGGAAAATGCCAGTGTAACTTCTTGCAAAGTCACTTTTGTTTGAAAGCTCCATGTTCCCACAGAAAGTTTCAATTTATTTTAAAAATGGCACTTTCTCTTCCTTTTCTTTCTTTTCTTCTTTTTTTTTTTTTTTTTTTTCTCTGACAGAAAAGGACTCAACCTGATTATTTGCAGGCAGCTGTCTAAATAAGCTATGACAAAAATGTCTTCTCATGACACTGAAGAACGAGCAGGAGTATTTATGGTCACTGAAGTGGATGTACTTAGTATCACACATTTTCCCACTACACTTTTCCCAGTGTATTTTCCCAAGCTGCTGGGCAGCACATATCTCTGCTCAGGAATTTCATCCCAAGGGTTTTTCTCCCTGTCTTGGGCCCATCTGAGCATCCTGCTGCCATTTTGTCCCATTCCCTCTTGTCTGCCCCAACACGAGTCAATTATTTCTTCCCTGTCTTTTGTTGTCCTGATAACCTTTTCAGAATTGCAGCCACTTGTTCACAAAGTCTGTATTGGTGCCCACAGGCAAATTTTAAGTCCCTAAATCCCCTCTTAGACGCCTCAGTGGTGCATTGAAACTGGTTGAATAGTCTCTTAAGCAGCAGACTCTCCATAAGAGCCAGGGGACAGTCACATCCCTTTCTTTCCACTGCAGCTTGACCCCCAGGATGGACAGGAGCATCTCAGCTTGCAGTTGATTATTTTTTTAACACTTGGAGACATCTGCCTGGGAAAGCATCTGCCTCCCTGGGATCCACACGTGTTTGTACATCAGACATAACTAAATGGAGGGCAATTTTCCAGAAAAGTTCCTGGGTATGTGTGTGACAGTTAGAAATTTTTTTTTGGTCCTGGTGGACCAGGGTGGACCAGAGTGTCAGTCTGCATCCTATAAATGATCTTTCCCAAAGGAGGAAGAGGTGGGGGAGTGTCAAAGAAGATGAAAGAGGGTGGAAGCCAGTGCAGCCACAGTGTCATTTCTCCTTCTACAGGCAAATACCATCCTCATATGAAGATATGAGTGTATGGAAGTCCTGCATTCATTCCCAAAAATATGGCAGATCCGGTGGCTGACTGATGCAAGCCCCACAGTTTTCTCCCCATTCCTGTGCAAGCAGCTTGTCCCTTGTTCCCCACGTTCCCCCTTGGATCGACCGCGATGTCAGGGCTCCGCAGTGGCTTTCCCTGACTGCATGGCTTGTGCTCACACACAATGTGACAAAGGAACCCTGTAAAACTGGGAGCAAGGATGGTGTTGGGCCTTCCAACCCCTGACCCTTCAACAATTTAGTTAATTATTCTGGTTATCAGATTCACTGGCTCAGCAGTGCATCCATCACCAGGCTGACAGGGATTCAATCCTATAAGGGGAGGGAATGTGCAAACACATTCAATCCTGGCCCTGCCAGCCCCCAGCATGCCTCACCCCTAAATTCAAGAACAAACAGAGAGTTTCCATCAGGGGAAGATCTGCTGTGATTTATTGTAAAATAATCGACAAGAAGGGCCTGTAGATGCTTGTAGTGCCTCAGATGCAGGACAAACTCATGAGATGCTACTTAGCTCCTTGCAGTAAAAAAGAAGGAAAGGAAAGCAAAGAAATGATGGTGCTTTCCTTTCTATGACAGTCTTCAACCATTCCTCTGCAATATTTTTCCTGCACTGGGTTCAATCCTGCAGCCCAAACCTGAAGCCAGCAGCTTGCTGTGTTGAACCTAAGGCTTACACCCTGTATCTGTACTGTTTCAATGTCCCAGCTCTGCACTAAAGACTCTTGTCCCATTTATTTTAAGTCCATGACCCTCACTCCCTGTCCTGACCAGTTCCACCACCCCTTTTCAGTAGATTATTCTGCAATAAGTTGCAGCAATCTTCACATGATGGAAAACTGTGCTTGTTGCTGGATTTAGGGGAGGCCTGAAAAGATGTTGTCAGCCACAGCAGCCCCAGGGGTACCAAAGGGTGGAAGACAGAGGTGGTGCTCTGGCAGCAACAGCCCACGGTCACTTTGCACACTTTTGGACCCAACTCAAGCTTTCCCAAAACTTGCAACTTCTGGCTCACGCCTATATTTTTGAATATCACAGAATTTTCATGGTGAGCAAGATCTGAGGCAAAATACTGAAATGTGTCAGCTAAGATCACCAGATTTTTTCTAACAGGCTTGGGAAAATCTGGAGGCACTTCCTCTGAAGCAGTAGTGCAGAAATGAGCCTGAACTCAGATTTTCTGAAGACCAGCCTCTCCTTCTGCTCAAATACCATCAGAAATTCCCACTCCAGTTTCAATTTCTTGCCTTATCACACCATGTATGCATGGAGTTGGTGGCAGAGAGGCACAGGACACCTCTCAGTGTGGGGATTTTCACCCTCAGAGCTCCTCCATATGGAAAAGGAGAGATCCAGAGGAACCACCATCAAACCCTGGCTGCCCAGGAACCCCAGGAGGCAACCAACCACAGAGTGGGGTGTGTATTAACTAACATAGGGTGCATCTGTTTTGTGTAGCAATTATTTCAAATTAGGCCAGTGTTAATTAGTTGCTCCTGGTTGCTACTGCCTGAAACAGGCCACCCTCCATGACAAGGGCTGCAATACAGAGTAGACCTGCTACTTGTCTTCTGTCTTGATCAGAAACCAGGCAGGAGCACCAGACAGGATTTGAAGGGGTGGCAAACACCATGGTGAAGTTTATATCTTGTTTTTGGACTCCTCAAGGACTGTAAAACTTAGGCTCAGCTTTCTCAAAGCTCACTCACAAGCAGATGACATGAGCACAGTCTGTAGCAGGAATAAGGCAGCACAGGTACTTCATGGCCAATGGGTGCTCTCGAGAGTCAAGTGCCTAGTGCCAATGCATTCTTCCTGGGGATCCTAATGCTCCGTGATGAGGCTCATGGGTAATCCAAATCCCTTCTCCTAGAGTTTACAATGTGACCAGGTGCAGCATCTGTATGCTGCTAACAGGGGAACAGCTGGCCCCCATCTTGGAGCTGCAATGAATGCACAGGTTTTCCACTGCACTTCTTCCTTCCCTCCATGCTTCTCTGTGATCCTCAAGGAAGCAGAACATGGCCATCAGTGCAGAGAGGATAGCCTGATCCATTTCTAGGTAGCGATGCTCTGCCGGAGTGCCTGGTTCCACACTGGCAACCTTCGTGCTGACCGGGTCTCAGAGGGACATCTGCGTTGGGGAAGCCTCACTGCAGCACTGCGTGATAAGAGCAGATAAGAGAGTTCCTGCTCTGATTACGGCATGACCAAACAAGTTTCCTGATCCCATACCAAGCCAGCCGCTCCTTGAGACAATACTGTTATCCCAGGCGGGAATGTGCAGGCAAGCAGGAGCAAACCGGAGCCGCAAGCCCTGATGCCCTGTGGCAAAAAAACCCCACAAACCAACAAACACCACTGTGTACCCTCATCCCGTGCAGGGTGCAGGGTCTCAAGGCAGGGAGATTTCCCAAGGAAATGTCCTGGCACGGCATCAGGCTTGGAAAACACGGGGAGAGAGGAGTTCAAAGTTACAGTGAAAAGAGAACAGGATGTGAACCAATGCTGAAAGTATGACAAAAATCAACTAAGAGTGAAGAGGAACAGTTTCTCTTTGCACTTTGCAATTGGGTGCTGCAGGGGAGATGAGACTCATAGCAATGGAAATGTTCTTCACTCCACCACCAGCTCTCCCCAACTTCACCATGAATGTCATAACTGTTCCAGTGTGTGGTCCAGGATGTCCTGAGTAGCCTCAATTCACCATGGCCTGACCACCTAGTCAAAAAGAAACAGTCAGGGGGAAGCTCTCTGCAGATTTGCATGTGCACTCAAGACTTTGTTGCCTCAGCTGAAAGAGACTGGCAGACTGGCTCAAGCCTTGTCTGTGTTGTCTCAGGACAGGCTAGGTTGTTTTCTCATGGATCTGTTTGCTCACAGAGCTGGGAAAATGCTCATTCTCAACATTAGACACATCACTGCCAGACTGGTCTTGGTATTTTAGGGTAATCCATGAGCTGACCCATGGGGGAAGACTTGGATGAATTGGAACTTCATCCACAGAGTTCTGGCTGCTTGATTTCCCTTGAGCCACGCAGGGTTTATCACTCTCCTTTGAAGTGATCTAAGAGTTTTCTGGTACTTTATAGTGTGCTCTTGCCCCAGCAGCAAACCGAAGCGGAGAGAGCTCTGGACCCACTCAGGACTGTTCCTCTCCAGTCTCCTCTCTACAGTTACTTGAAGGAAACACATCTGACTTTAGCAGCAGAACTGTTGCACCACTATTGTATATTCAAGCCCTACTGTAAACACATAGACACTTACCCTGGGACTCTTACCCTGTTGATATGGCAGTGAAGTCATCAGGGTTATGCTAGTGGGAACTTGGAGCACAAGTCCGAAGAGGAGCAGCTGAGGAAACTGGGATTGTTCAATCTGGAGAAAAGGATGCTCAAGGGGAACCTTATTGTTCTCTGCAACTGCCAAAAAGGAGGTTGTAGACAGATGGGGGTCAATCTCTTCTCCCAGGTAACAAGTGGCATGATGAGATGACACATACCCAAGTTGCACCACTGAGGTTTAGATTGGATATTAGGGTAAATTTCTTTGCTGGTGGTCAAGAGTTGGAACTGGTTGCCCAGTGAAGTGGTAGAGTCACTGGCCCTGAAGGAATTTAAAAGACATATAGATGTGTCAGGCAACTGAGGACATAGTTTAGCGGTGGGCTTAGCAATGCTGGGTTAACAGCTGGACTCAATGATATTAGGTTTTCCCTAACGTTTATCATTCTATGAAACAAGGGCAAATGCAGCCCAAGCAGGACCCATAGTCATTTGTGACTTGGTGTACAGCTGAAAGTGGTTCGTGAACCTCTCATTTTTGCAGGTTCAGTGTTCCTATGCTCACTTAATTTTGGTGCCTGACCTGCAGTCTGGACAATCAGCATCACGTCATGCCAGGGTGTGCATTCGGCACCTACCCTCAGTACAAAGAAGCAAATAAAGGCTCGTTAGACCACGGTATTTTGCAAATCCCACAAGAAAGAGCTTTCCAGCTATCTCAGAGGGCTAATTTGCATTCAGAGAGCCAGTTTGCTACTCTGAACACTTCCTGGCCTGCCTGAACAGTGCCACGCCAATGGCTCACAAGGAATGTTTTAATAGGTACCATTGGGTAAAACTTTGTAGCTGCAAATCAGAAAGGTGACCAGAAAAAATATTTGGAAGATATTTTTTCCCCCATTAAGAGTTGATCACCAGGGGGTTCTGCTGTTCTTCAAGCTGGTTTCTGCAAGGAGCTCATGAGACTGAGAGTGTCTCTTCCCCTCAGAAGCAGTGAAAGTGCTCTGATAAATACCAGGGGTCCTGAGGTGCAATGATTGAACAATGGTTTTTTCATGAATCTCCATGAGGTGCTTAGTCCTGTGAGGACCTACTGGGTGAGCCACCTCCTTTCATCCTGAGAGCTGGGTCAATGGTTGTGGTAGACCTTCTCCTGGCGTTTTGTCTCTTGGGAATTGCATCTTGGCAATGGGCTGAGAGGCCAGAAGAAAAGGAAAGCCTGTATGACATTTGGCCAGCTCAGACCCAGATGAAAAGGTGTGTGGAAATAAAACACATTAAAGATAGACTCAGGTGGTGGCAGTGATTTTTGCTTTACTAAGGAACCACCTAGCAAGTCTCCTGATCTCTACCACTGCTCAGCAGATAGGCTCTCTAGTGTCAGAAGCGCAGCAATGGCAATTTATCATGTTTGAAGGTGCAATAGGTCTCTCTAGATGTAATTAAGTACTCTCTGAAAGGAAGGGACTATGGCTAAGCCTTGCAGGCATGTTTACTTGACCACAGAGGGCCCTCATCAGAACATCCAGTAGCAATATATTATCCCTAATGATGACAACCAACAGTTTCTTCTCTGCATGAATTACAATTACACATTCTCACTTGGCTGGAGACTCCAATTACCCACAATGAAAATTTTTCACTAATACAGGAAAAGAAATATTAGTAACACCTACAGGTTGGTCTTTCCTACATTTTTTTTTTTTTCTTTCCCCCCTTCATTTTTTGACTCTCTGTTTTCCAACTCTAATTTGTTTCAAATCATTCCCAGCATTATTAGATTGGTATGAATGATCACCTACCACTTTTCTCTTTCACCAGCCTCATGTGTCTTTAGATTCTCCACATTTTTACAGTTGGCTCAGTGGCAGTATTTGGTCTCTCAAACCAGCCATCACAATATAGTTTACCCACCACCTTTATTTCATCACCAAACTCTTTTTCATTATGGCATTTGCTAACTGAGCTATGTATTCATCTCACCTCAAGTTCACCTTTGCAAATGTTCCTTTTCTAACAAGTGTATTTTAAGAATCACTGCCCTGGTGCCCTATGCTATGTCCTACACTTAACAAATTGGTCCATAAAGATCATAGAAGGTTGAAGCAGTCTGAAAGAAGATTGGTTATCTCAATGCAAACCAGGGAGCTGAAGGAGGTTTTTGTCCACATGTAGAAGTGATACTGTGACAGAGCCTCCAACAGCAGAGCACCTCAGGAGGCTCTGTGAAGCAAAGGTAACAGCATCAGCTCCAGCCCTGGCTCCAACTGCAGCCCAGCATTACACTTCTCCATTCTGATGATTTTGCTACATCCTGCTAAGTACCTGCCTATCTAACACTTTCCTGAATAACAAACCTCTGTAACCACTTCCTACTGTCATTCCCAGTCCCTTTATTCCACTGCTGGCACCGATTTCAGCCGGACAATTGGATCTGACTCTCAGAAATCAGGGCACTGCAATCAGTAAGGTTTGCTGCCTACAAAACAGACCTGACTGTCACCCACATTCTTCTTGGAGTCTTCACTTGGCTCGAAGGTCCTGCTCCAGCCTATCCTGGAGCGTGTCCTGCCCAGCAGTCCCCTCCTTCCTGTCAGGACTGGACGCAGTGCACTGGAATCTCATTCATGCATCTGCTGTTGCACCACTGCTGCCAATCCAGCCTGGGCTTTAGGAGAGAAGAACATGATCACTTCACAGGACTCTGGTGGAGTCACCGCACAAGCGGAGAAGACCATCTAATCCTTGCATTCCTGCAGGAAAGAAAGCCCCCAGTGAGCTATACATAAATGGCCAGTGGTGTGTGTTATTTTTAAGTCCAAAAGCCTGAAGGCAAGGTTTAAAGGAGAGTCTCATGGTATTTTTTTCATGAGCTGTCTTAAGTCCCCTTGTCTCTTGCCTGGATTGCGTCAGCCAGCAGGGACATATTTTGGTGCAGGATCAGTCTCTATCCCTGTTCTGAAGGCACTTTAAGCCTCCGTACAAGGCTGGAGCAGGCAAATTGAGACATGGAGCAAATGCTGACTTCCATCTACATATCTTGTCATCTGGGATTGACAGAGACCACAAAGTGGCCTCATAAAGGGATAAAGTCAAATGATATGCCTTCCTGATGTTCCGTGTTATACCCTGCCTCTCCTCCCCAGAGCTGAAGGAGGCTCACCGTGCCCTGCAGTGATGTCCCTGCCCACCAGCTATCCCTCACCCACCAGAGGCACCAAAGCAGCCCCTCTGCCACACCACCTCCTCCCTGCCACCTCATGTCTGAGGATGTGAAACCCCAGCACATATCACAGAAGGTTGGAAAAGGCATCTAAAATCATCGAGTCCAACTCTTTACTCACCACTGCCACGCCCATCTCTAAATCACACCCCTAAGAACAAGAATCACACATTTCTTTGAACACTTCTAGGGATAGTGACTCCCATCACTTCCCTGGGCAGTTCCAATGTTTGACAACCCTTTCAATGAAAAGTATTTTTCTAATATCCAAACTGAACTTGCCCCAGCATGGCTCGGGGCCATTTCCTCTCATCCTGTTGCTTGTTACCCCAAAGCTCCACACTATCTGTCACACTGGTGTTTCCATACCTCAGCAATCATTTCTGACAGAAACATCATTTTTGTGGGACTGCTTCAGCCAGCTGACATAAAAGTAAAATATAAACAGCCTTCTCTTTTGCAATGTTTCCTAGTCTAAAATGAAGAGGAGTATTTTTGTTACTGTGCACATAACTCTTGATGAAACAAGCAGCTATTCAATCTGGGATGAAATCTGAAAGATAGGTGACATTTTGCATTTTTTGGAAGAAAAGATGACTCCTGGGAAGCCCAGGGTTTTCCCCACAGAGAAAGGACTGGAACCAAAGTCAGAAACCATCATGCCACAATGTCATTAAATGTGAGAGGTGACAGGAGGCAGACTCAGAGCTGAAGGATGAATGTGGTTTCGCCCCATCTTTCAGGAGGTTCTCACCTGTGCATGCTCCAGAATGGGCTGTCATTTGATCCTGAAATTCCAAAATCCCCGGCTTGTGCACCCTGCTGACCCAATCCATGCTTCTAAGTATAAAGAAACAAAGACATATGACACATCAAATCACTAGTGGTGCCTTGTTTTCAGAACACAAACCTGTTCAAATGAGCTGTCATTTTTGTTCCTCTTTAGCTTTGGCTGTGACACCCTCTCAGTTGCTCCTCTTTTCAGTGACGTCTTGTGCATTTCTGTTTTTCCTAACTCAGGTTTTTCTGGCCTGTTCTACAGCCTGAGGACCCTGGCTCTCCCAGATAACACATTTGAGAAATAAAATATCCATTGCTCTACCATCAGACTAGCTTCCAGGATTTCCTTCCCTCCTCTACTGCACCAGGCTGGGACCTGTGGGGCGTCTGTCACAAAAGGGACTAATCTGAAAACGGGGTCTTCTGCATGGACAGGTGAAGGGCCTGATTGTGTGGACCAGTCCCTACATCTCTAGAAGGGAGTGTCTGGAAGCAGCAACTCAGGAGTGGCAATGCAATGTCCAGAAGCACTAAAGCTTTTAATCATGGCCTCGTTCCTGTGGGAATTTGGGCAGACCCCAGTGTCTGGACATCTTCTTCTGACTGCCTTGGAACAGAGATCTGCTCCTGGTGCGGTGCAGAGGAAACGAAGGAGAGGAAACACCAGCATCAGTTTGAGGATGGAGGCAAGGGGATCTTGTGTCTGAATTTTTTAATTAGTTGGGTCATGAGAGTGAAAAAAAATCAGCTTAAAGAAGCCAAACCGATTTAATTAGAAATAAGATAATGAGTGCACTGCTTTCCCAGGCAGAGGAAAGGGTCTTGTCTTCAACAGTTTCATTAAAATAATGACTCATACCCACTCTTCCTCTCTCCCACTCTCCCCATAGGTCCTCCCTCTCTCATGCTGGCGACTGTGCTGGGATATGCCCCCGATAATCTTCTGCTATCCTGGGGGCCGGGGAGGCAGGAGGGCCATGGAAAGAATCCCAGCGTTTCCATCTGTCGAATTCCCGAGCGGCAGAAACCTGACCCTGCACGGAGCGGGGACGCGCTGCATTATTGCTGCTGTGGCAGAGCAAGCAGCCTGTGCTCCTTGTCATGCATTATTAAGTGATCTCAGAGAGGGAAAGACACCGATGAGAGAGAGGGTGAGCGAACTTGAAAAGTGGAAAAGTCAGAACTATCCCCACAATAAAAAGAAATTTAAAAATAAATCCAACCCTGAGCAGCCTCAGTAGCTGGTGCAGCAGCTGCTCCCATGGGCAGAGCACACCAGGCACAGTGACACAACAGCCATACTGATGGTTTGCTGCAATAGCAGGGAGGGGGATTTTGATGATTTCAGTGACTTTGTGAAAAATAAGGCAGTAAATGTGAAAGGCTGCAATACATTTTTTCTATCCTAATCAGCTCGCTGCTGAGGGAATGTGAACACTTTGCCATTGGATGAGCTACTCCAGAGCCAAATCCCACAGATGTGGTGCAGTCTGTGAGCCTGGCTGAGTGCTGTCACCTCAGCCTGGGGAGACCATGGCTTGTGGAAAGCAGCTCAGCTTTAGCTCCCTTGTCAGAAAACCCCCTGGGTCCTAAAACACATGTGGGAGTGGTGGCAGGGCCCCCTTCCCCATGCAGAGCCCTGTTGTGGTCACAGCACTCCTAAACTATCAGCTGAGACTCTCCTGGGTGCCACATTTAGCTATGCAGCTGTGGTCCCAGTGAGACTGCTGCACCCTGAAACTGCATGGCATGACATAAAGAGGAAGAGTGTGGGTTCCAGGTTTGTCCCCTGGGACTCCATCACCCATAAAGGTGGATGTGACTTGGTGTGGAGGGAAGGGAGACTCCAGAAGTCATCTGTCTCTGCACAACTGATCACTGTTGCAGCAACAGCAGGAGGGTTTCAACCAGCAACCAATTTTGAACCCACCTGAAGGTAGAGGCCACCCACTAGTGAAGGTCCTGGACCAGAGAGGTACATTTATCCAGGTATAATATCTCTCTTCCCCAAGACTGTTTAGAGATGTTTTTATGGATCTTTTTGCCAATTTTCCAGCCCACTGGCAACTATTCCTTATAAGGAAAAACAAGGGCCCAGAGGAACTTAGTGTGTTTTTAGCTGCTTTTAATGCAATTTAATAACTTTGGCAAGGAAACAGAATCAGCCCAACTAATTCTTTGTGAACCCAGAGACCCTAACTGGAAAGCCTGTCTCAAGCAGAGCAAAAATGGCCACTCCTGTTATTTGCAGAAGAGGCAAAATTGCAAAGGGCCAAGTATTGCAAAACCCCAGGCTCTGCACAAGGTGATTTATAGTTACCTGCAAAGATGTGACTAAGAAGCTCAGGAATCCCAAGCTGAACAACGGCCCATTGATAAGCCCCAAGACACTGCAGGTCATACTCTTGGCTACCCCTCAGCTGACCCCTGGCAGTGTCCTGCACTCACCCGAAAGGCAAAGGTGTGCAGGTGAGAGGCAGCAGGGAGCACAAGAGGGCACTGCTGCAGGCCAGGGGCTCCACACGCAGGGGTTGGTTTGCTTTTGTCAGCAGAGGATGGACCAAATCCATTGCTGGAGGCAAGTGGCTACATCCCTGTCAAGAGGCCGAGGGTCAGACCTCTGCTAATAGTGTTGTCGTTTTTTTCAGGGATGTTTTCTTTCCACTTGTGCTCCCGGAAATGCAGAGGTACACAAATAGGAAAGGACAAATCAATAAGCATTTATGACCCATGAAAAAGCATTCTTCTTGCTCAGGTAAAATCTTAGTTGTGCTCTTTATGTGGCTGGGATGATTCATTATGCTTCCCTCTCCCCCACAGGCAAGCAGAAATAAACAGGAATGTTTTCAAAATTCAGGAAAGGATCCTTCCCTCCCTCTCTCTTTTCCTCCCTCCCTCTTTTCCCCAGTATAAGAATACTTTCCTCCAGGCAGCTCAAATGATTCTCTCTGCAAACCTGTGAATTCCTGAACCTTCTTGGTTTGCTGCAGCATAGCCTGGAATACAAGTGGATGGTCTTCCTGGCAGTGGATATGTCCCCAGTCAACAACTCCTTTCCCTGCACACCAAAACACCCCTCCCGTCCCCTGAGCTCCGCTTTTGCTGTCACTGGCATCAGAGGCAAAACTTCCCCTGGCTCCGGCGGGAGCAGGAGCACGTTTCGTCCGGCAAATCCACCCCTATCGCCATATGTTGCTTTCTCTCCCTGTTCTGTTTTCCTTTCGGCCCTATCTGCTTCATCAAAGACAGGAGCTGGTGGCGGTGGCCGCGCAGGGTGTTTGCACAAAGGCGGTAATTCAAGCCCTGGCGTGGGCTGTTTTGGCAGCGTAGCCAAGGCACCGCTTGTTGCTCCAGTTGACCTCTCCGACAGCGCCTGCCCTGGCCTCCTGGATGGATGCAGGTGGCTCTCACACCAGCCTTCCCCCCACTGTGCCTCAAAAACATTTTCCTGTGACTCTCTTGGGATGGACCAACTCCTGTCTTGCTTGGGTAGGACACCTGTAGGTTCTCCCACAGGATAGTTTGTGCTCTGTGTTGTTTTTAAAACCCTGCGGGGTCAAGAGGTGCTGGGCAAAGGCAGCAAACTGGTAGCAGCACGAAGAGCAGATCCTGACAGGGGTTTGACTAGTGTAGGTTTTGCTTGGGCAGGAGAGTCACATGCTGCTCTCCATCCTGCTGCACATACCATGCTTGCAGGACCTGGCTCTCAGCACCTCATGCTGTGAATGAGCACTGCAATTCAAAGAAAATCATAGCTTTTTTCTCACTTATGTCCCCATTGTAGGTGAATCCTCACATGGAGGGAAGTACCAAGCCCTGCTGCTCATCCTTTGCAATGGTCTGGAACAGTGCTCTCTTTGGCCCTTCCTTTTCAGAGGCTCTTTGTTCCGAACCTGTTGCCACCCTCCAAGGTCCCAGTAGTGAGTTTGCTGCTCCTGACAGGTTAACAGAAAGTGCAGGGTGAAATTCCCTTGAGCTGCACATCTCAGTTCAGTTTCTCCCTGCTGAGAGAAATTCCAGGATGGAGAACAGTCAGATCAAAGAGAGACAATCCCAGCTGAAACATGCATGATTTGCATATTCCATTAAAAAAATCAAAGGGGAGGGTGTGTAAAATATTTGTGCCCTGGAGCACATACAATGTATGCCCCAACAAGATGCTCCGTGTAGGGCTTATACTTATTTACTCTGATGCTTAAAAGGAAAAGAGAAAAAGAGGAAAAAAAAAAAAAAAGAAAAAAAAAAAAGAAAGAAAAAGAGTGTTTTTAATTTTTCACATCTGTAATTTTAGCAGATTCTGGCTCATTCGATACTCTATCTCCTTTAAAGAAGGATAGATACCCCTAAAAAGTTTGGGCTGACTTTTGGCAAAACGCTTACTTTTGAAGGTCAGACTAAATACACTCCTTGTGCAGAGGGAGGTCCCCATTGATAGAAATCTTTATCACTCTGGTTCTGCTGTTTCATTTAGCATTTGGTAGACCCCAAACATAGGGGAGGTGAGTGGGGGATACATAGATCTTTCTCTGCCAGATTTTAGAATGACACTGAGAAAAGCCAAACGGGCAAAGCTGAGTTTGTTTTAGGCTGTGAAAAGCATGGGCTGAGAATTCAATTCTGCTGCTGGCTCTGCTGGCAGCCAGCTGGATGGCAGTGACAAGGTCGCTGCTCTGTGCTGCTGTTTCTTCATCTACAATAAAAAAGTTATTTGAGACCATTACTGTTAGCATTAATATTCTTGCTGCTTTTTATTACACCAGTGGTGGCTGTTAAGGCTGCAAGCCCATGTTGCTCCACCCAGGTGTTTGAGTGTGAGTGATACTGCTTAGCATGGGGAGATGTGACCCATGCTGCTTATCCTGAGTCTAATGCCTGTGCCCTTTCTACCTACCATTTCCAGCTTCAAAGTCTGCACTGAGATGCACTGCCTTCCAGCAGGAGACAAAAAGCAAAAGACCAGCTCCTCTGTGCTCCTCATGGAGAGGTGGGTCACAGGGCTGCTCTGCCGACCCCCACCTTCAAAGCCTTCCTTCCAGCAGTGGGTCCAGTTTGCACATCAGCAGGCCCTTAGGGATGCAGAGAAGGCTACAGGGCAGCAAGCAGAGAGGAGAGGGAGGGGAAGATGATGAATGTGTGCCCAAGTGGGAAAACACCACTGGCAAGGGCAGACCATCTCCTCCTGCCTTCAACTGCCCCAGGCAGTTGGCTGTCCTGTGCAAAGCTATGGGGTGAGGGAAACACACTTCTCCTCTTCCCCACAGGAGTTTTCCCATGGTTAAAGCCCTCCAGTGCCAATGCCCCACACTCACCTATAAACCCAACCTGCCATGAGCCTCATCCCACAGTCCCACATCTGTCCTGCCTCCCCCCCAGCCACCATCCCCCTCAAAGGGACCAAGCACTGCAGCAGTCCATGTACAAACCCTAAGAAAGATGCAGGCTTCCTCCCACTGAGTATTCCTGCCTATTGGCGCACCACAGCAGCACTGTATTGATTCACTCAAAGGCGACGGTCGAGTCCCTCATAATTTATTGAGAACCAGCCGGGTGGTTTTTGCTGACTCCCACGCCTTACGCGGCTCACATTAAATAGCGATCGGGTGCCAGCAACGAGTCGTTTTTAGAGAATACAATTCCTCTCACAGAGCATCTTCCAAGAAAGAAATAATACGCAGGAAGAATGCACCTCGAGACATCAAGCATTTTAGCGTTGGTTTGTTTGCTTTTTCCCAACAGCCTGCCTCTAAGGTACATCATTTCTGGCATCAGGTTTCCTCACGTAGAGACCATTTAAGTACTTAAGGTGCTCTCTATGTACTCAGCCAAATGTTTTGCCAAGAAACCTAGAATTTCTTTGCTTTAGAGGCATAAAATCTTCCATCTGAGTCTTAATTATAGGGTTGAATACACAATGAAACTGCTGCTAAGCCCCTACATGTATGGAATGTAACACCACTTCACTGCACCTCACCTGAAAGACGACTTGTAAAAAAGCCACAGATGAGCAATAAACTGGAAGGACACTAATAAGAAAATAGAAGAGATTTAAGCAAAAAGACCCCTCCCTTCAGTAAATAATTAGCTTTTTTTTTTTTTTTTCTGATTATGCTCCTCCTGATAAAAGACAAAGAGCTCTGTCAGGAAATGACTCTCTCTGAGCACCTATTTCCAGAAAACGTGGTTTTAGTGGTCTGGATCAGCTGCTCATGGCCAGGGAACGGGTGGGTCTGAACACATCTGCATTCAAACCACTCCGACGTGGGTGACGAAGCTCTCTCAAACTTTGCTCCTGGGCTGGGTGTCCTAGGGGAGGTAGAAGGAGCAAAGGAGTCACAGACCTCCCCCAGAAGAAGGAAGCCCAAAAGCCATTGCTGCTAAGGCATGTCCTTGGCACTATTAAGGATCTGCAGTGCTGGAGTCAACAGGAAATTTGCCTGGATTTCTGTGGGCTGGAGGTCAAACAAATCTGCAAGGCACATTTTGCATCTGGGCAGGGAATGAGGTATCTCTGAGGATGTGGCAAACACAGATGCTCCTTCAAGGTTGCCCTGGGGCTCTCCAGAGCACAGAAAAGCTGTGGGCAGTGGACTCACGGTCATGCTTGGGCCAGCCCAGACAGGGATGACACTGTGTCTACCCAACTCTGGTTCTCCACCACACCATTTCTGTTGCAGAGGCTGTGCCTCAGGCAGGGTTTTGTGTGATAAAACAATGTGGATAAAGGGACTGCTCAGCTCCAGGGAAGAGGAAGGACTGTAGGGGAGCTTCTTCCTGGGAAGGAGAGGGGAGAGCCAAGCCAGGCTGGTGCCTGGGGTGGGAAGCCCTGGAGAGGCAAGTCTGCTCTCCATGCCACAGCAGCTGGACTTGCCTTGCCTTGTGGAGCAAAGAGCCGAACGGCAGAATGAAGCCCCCTGGATAAATCCCTGGCATGGTTGGGTCGTCCACTCAGGGTCAGAGGCAGGAGGACAACAAACAGCAAGATAAAGGCTGTGCTGCCATTGCTTCAACAGAAACGTGCACTGCATTTCTTAGCAGGGGAAGAAGACTCATCAAAGCATACCTGAAAGGAGGCAGCATGCTTCACTCAGAGTGCACAGTCTTCATTTTTAACCTATAATTTATTTTTTTCCATAGAAAGATCAAATTAGCTGCTCTAGCTGCTTTAGCTCCATCCCTAATTAAATGTTTTTCCTTTTTCCAAATGGCAAATTCCTGCAAATTCAAACAAGTTGTATCACCTGGTAGAATTAATTTTTAGTCAGGACATGCCTGTCATTCCAAACAAATTAGATATCTGAAGGGGTGGGTCTAGCCACATTTCTGTGCACTAACCAAACTGAGTGGTTATGATCCACACAGGGCCAAAAATGATATTCTTCAGGCAACAGTAACCCCTATGCATACCAGCACCTCGCTGAATCAAAGAGTAAACACCCATTGTACCCAGGCATATGCTGCTGTGTGTCTCTGAACCGATGTTTAATGACCTTGTCAGGGAATGTGTGTGCTGTACTCTTACATTTTTAAGAAAGCATAATGGTGCTTTTGTCTTCTGTTTTTTCCTGTGTGGCAAGTTGCAGCTAGTCTTCGAACTTAGCTGAAAAACTTCACTTATTACTTCTGCGCAGTTCTCTTGCCAGTTCTGTGATTTTGCTTTTTTTTTTTTTTTAATATTAATTTTCCCCCCTTCATCTGTGTATCTCAGCAGATATCAAACTCTCTCTTTTAGAGAGTTGTAATTGATAGTTTGCAAACCAGTCGTGTGTCTGTGCATGTGTATATCTGCAGACTCACAGTCTCCAGTCCATTGGAAAACCATACAGCAAGAGCACACACAGCCCCCAAGACCTAAAATAAACACTAATGCTCCCTTCAAAGGGCCCTGGTGTTTAGCGTGTCCTTATTCAGGAGGGAGGCTCATTACATGGCTGTCTTTTGACACATGCCAAAAACCCCACTAAATTGCAAACTCTACAAGCGTTTATAGACACTGAGAAGACTGAAAACTCAGGATTCTCAACCAAAGTGGAAAAGGCTTTCAGGAGAAATTAGGATAAAGAGTTTTAGGACAAGGAGGAATGGCCTTAAGCTGAAAGAGAGTAGCTTTATATTAGATATTAGAAAGAAATTCCTCCCTATAAGGGTGGTGAGGCACTGGCACAGAGAAGCTGTGGATGCCCCATTCCTGAAAGTGTTCAAGGCCAGGCTGTATGGGACTTTGAGAAACCTGGTCTAGTGGAAAGTGTCCCTGCCCATGGCAGGGCTGTTGGAACTAGATGGTCTTTAAGGTCCCTTGCAACCCAAAACATTCTATGATTCTCTTCTTGCCCATATTTGCCCTGATGTGGACATGGATGTGAAAAGCACAGGTACAAGGCATCAGCCTGTCCTAAATTCACAGCTACAGACCTGGAAAGCTACTGTTTCAGGGATCCAAACCTGCAGTTCACCCACAGAGAGGAACATTTCATTACAGATAAAAAAAATAACAGACTGTGTGCATACACAAAGAAAACATACAGAACCTTCATATAAATTTCTTGAGGCCTATCATTGGGTTTGGGAGGTTCAAGGTAATTTTTGACATTAGGAGGTGGTAGCAACTCTTTGTCTAGAGCAATAAGAAAGAAGTCAGGGGTTTTGATGACTTTTATCAGTGCAGCTGTTAATTTTTTTGGTAACTCCTCACATTCTTTTTAACTGGTTTTAGTTACTGGAGAACAACATTTGTGGCACAAGACTGCGGTTCATCTCATGGTGATTTAGATGTTTACAACACTGCTGTCTTATCAGAGCTCCCTTCACAGTTGTGTAACATGTTCTAAGGAGGAGTGGGTGTAATTGATTTTGGGCACCCATTTTAGCATGAGATAAATCCTACTTGAAGCCATTGACTCTAAAAAGACAGCAGCAGGCTAGATGCTAATGAGTTAGATGGAGGCATTGGAACTAGGGACAGGAGTTTCACCTGAACTATAATTTAAGTGTTGAACAGATCTACAAGCCAACTGCTTTTCCTGCAAAATTTGTCAGAAAATTAGTCAGGGAGCTGGAGGAATCTGTCTTTAGGCAAGGAACATTAGCATCTCCTGGCAGGAAGCAAAGGCACTGGGAAGTGAACAATTAGGAAAGTATATGAATATTAAAATCCTAATGACTCCTGAGATGCCTATTAACTTTGCTAATACTTGAATGCAGAGGAAGATACACAATGGGCCTTCCAAAAAGAATATGAGTATGAGGATAAAGGGAGCCTCTTGATCAGCTGATTTTTCTTCATGCCCTCTAATGCCTCTCTGGAGGCAGCATCCCACTGGAGAGCAGCGGAAGGGGAGAGACCCAGAGCTCATAGTCTCATCCATGGAGAGTTGCTCTTCTGAAACCACCTGAGAGCATGATCAAGCATTCTGAAGTGAAAGAGGGGAATCCTGGAAAATCTCCTAAAAGGGTATGAGACTTGCAGCAACGAAGTCTCAACGAGTCTAGCTCAGCTAATTTACCAGGAGGCTTTTGTTCTCATTGCCTGAAGGACAGTTGTGCCCAAGGCAGGGTGAAATCAGAAAGGTGGGCTGAAGGAGCCCTTTCTCCCCTCATTGCCTCACCATAGAATATCCTGAGTTAGAAGGGACCCACCAGAGCCATTGAGTCCAACTCCACCACACTCACAAACATGGGTATGTAACACAACCACCTCTGTAGGATGTAAACTGGCAGGAGATGAGGTGAAGGACAGCAAGACACAAATGGGAGGGTAGGATCAAAGCCCTGAGGGAGGTTTTCTCTATAACGTGCTGGGAAGGGGACTGAATTTCATCACTCAAACTGAGTGCTTCACTTTCAAAAACCCTACTCTTCACTCTGGATGAGGAGCTGCTGACTCCATATGCTGCAGCCCCATGGTGCCCCATAATGCAAGCCCCCCAAGAGCCCACCCAAGAGCACTATACCTTGCTCCAGGGACAGACACATAGCTGAGCACCAAGATAGGTAGGAGATGTTATAGTGGACAGGATGTGTCCCTTCTCCCAGCTGGGATGCAAGTGGTGCAGCAGCCCTCACATCCAGCTCCATGCCTGCTGGTCCCACCCCAACACTTCCCTCCTTCCAGGGTTCATGAAATGCCACACCACGCAATCTGAACATGTGTGTGAGCACACGCTTTTGTATTTACAGACAGAACTTTACGCTTTTACTAATCAACAAAGCTCCTAAATTTTTCTTTAGTGCTACAGGAGACCATTACACATAATGTCAGAGCTTTAAGGTCCTACACCAGTGCCCCACATGAAGATAACTCTTCCCATCCCAAAGTGCTTACAATCGAAACATAAGAGCAGAGGCAACAGGTGGACACAGACAGTCAGGCTGGAGGGAAGCACACAGCAAAAAAGGAAACCCAGAAATGTAGGCAGCACTGAGGAAGCTGCACATCCATTTATTGAGATTGGTTTTTCCCATTTCATTGCGTAAAAGAAATTCACATTCTGCATTCTGGGTTGTACAGATAATGCTGGAGATAAAAATGGATCAACCATAACTGTATGTTCTAATATGGTCAAACACTGGCAACTCATAAGGGCTTGTGTCCTGTACAGGAGATCCCAAATTAACTATTTTTGTTTAAATGACACTTCTGCCCTTACAGCTTTTCTCACCAGCTGTCCTATGAAGGATTGTGTTCTATATCCGTTTGTTTACCTACTCTGCTGTAGGAACCGTTCCTATGACAGCTCCTATTAGAGAGAACACCTGCAAGTCTGAAACCCCATGCTCCTTGGGCTGGAAATTAATTGTTCATCTTGATGGGCTGAAGCCTGAGTCTTTTAAAATAGTGGACAAGCAAGAATTTCCAAAGAGTGGTTAGAATTGCACATGGGGAGCTACATCTAAAAGATGGTAGTTTCAACCAATAATTTCCAAAATTCCCCAGCCTGTTACTTGATGAATTTGAGATGGAAGTCTTTGATGGAAGTCTTGAGATGGAAGTCTAAGCCACTGCCTTATTTTGTTAACTGTCTGTCTCATGATGAGTCTTCAGGATCCCTGAGTTTGCTCTAGTGTGCAGTCTGCTCACATATAGGAAGGACACAGCCCAGTTTACAGTAACATCACAGGATGGGCTTTTTATTCTATTCTTCTCATTAGTTTTTTCTCTTTTTTTTCTTTTTTTTCTTTCTTTTTTTTTTTTTTTTCCTGCTGCTTCATACAGACCAGAATCAAAGGGCAAGGCCAAAACCAAAGAAACAAATCTCCCACTTGGACCCTCCTTCTGCATTGCTGAAATTAAACTGAAGTCCAACATGAAGTTCCAATTCTGACAGTGTTAGATACCAAACATCCAAGAGCAGATGTTGTAAAAGCAATCAAAGATTGCTACATGAGCAAACACTCCAGCAGCGACATCTATTACTGGTGTAACCTTCTTTGGCCAACAGACAAATACCCAAAGAGACCAACCTGGGCTAAAACATCTAGACTAGAAATGTTTCCCTATCGGGCAAAGTGGACTGTTCTTGGGCCATGCTTGCTAGAAAATCGGTCTTAATGTCTAGCAAAATTGCTCTTGTCACTTCTCCAAAAGACATTCCTGTAATTTCACAGAGTACAAAATCAGGAAAGGACTTTTTAATTTTTTTTCCTTATGTGTGGTTTTTGCACAAAAAAGAATGAAGCACAACTGCTGGGTATGTTAGAATACTGCTAGTACATCTCTAGGAAGGATGCCATGACATGAACTTTATCAAGCACAGGTAATAGGAGAAGAATCCTTCTGAGTGCTTGAGTAATAGTCAGGTAAAAGAAGTAGGGCCATGATGCTTTCAAGGCCTTGTTCCTCCTGCTACTTAGATGAAGACAGACTGGACATTTTACAGTGACCACTTTGCCCTGTAGCCTCACCCAGGCTTTCATCTCTTGTCTGGTAACTCCTCCTTATTGAGGATTTTCTGTGCTCCCAGATTTGAGAGCTCTCCTCCACTACCTTACTTGTCACTCCCCAAGGCTCACAAGTCCCGTGGAGAGAGTTGTTGTTGTTGTTGTTGGCTAGTCTTTGCGAACGAAGATTTTGGGATAAGCCTGCCCAATGGATTTTTTAGGTGAGGCACAGTGTGCGTGGAACTGGCCCCACCCCCTTTACTCCTGAGGTTCATTTTGCCACGGCCGAGCACGCTTGGACCATGGAGGGAGTAAGTAGGAAAGAAAGATACCATTTATTTAAAATTCTGATTTTGGGTCTCACCTGACAAGGTTCATGACACAGCTTCTCAGGTCTGTGTCTGCAGCTGAGCAACCTGCCCAGAGCTGACCTTATGCACTGCATGTTGGAGAGGTGACAGCAGACTGAAGAGCAGATGAAACCTCTGCAAACAAACTCTTCTCTGTTGGAAGCACAAAACTAGGCATGTTATTTTAACATTTTGGCTCTTAAAATGATACCTCTGAGTCTCAGAAGCATGAAACACCTTGGCTGGGGCTTGGCCCAGAGCCCAGATTTCAAGAATGACCTAAGAGATCCCTTCAAATCTTCTACCCCCTACAAAAGCCAACTTGGGGAAATGAGACTCAGGTTATCAGGGTCAGATCCGTGTATCTGGGTGTATATGGTGGCCCAGCAAGCTGCTAAAGCAAACACTGGCAGCACTACCCCTTGACTTGCCCTGTAACACAATACAGAGCAGCTCCCAGGACTGATGCTTTGCAGTGCTGTCACCCGAGGAACCACTGGACTCTGCTGGTAAACTAATCCTTGAGGTGAGGCCAGGGGGGCAAGGGGGAGAGGAGCACACTGAGGAGGATAATCCCCATCTCCTTTAAAAATAAAAGGTAGCTCTTTGCCATGTGAAACACTGAGAAAAGCCAGGAAATTCCAGGTGTGCAAGCTGCTCAGCTCTCAGCTGGGTGCCAGGCAAAGGGGTTTGTCCTAGCCCCTCTGCAGAGGCAGAGAGCAGTCACCATGGAAGATCACAACACCTTATAGTCCCAAATTCCTGGCCTCAAAGAGGGAAAACCCCATTCCAGAGAGACCAAAACATGGAGAAAAAACCTAAGTCATGACTCCTGCCCATGGACAGCAAGAGCTTGCTTTGCTCAGATAGCTCTCTATTTTTAATTTCCAGTATTTGACCGGCACCTACACCTTGAGTGACACTTCCTCATCAGGTCTGAGACTTGGAAACCTGTGCCACAAGCAGCTCTGGAGATCCTGCAGTTCAGAGATGACAGCCAGGGCTCAGATGGGACCAGAATTGTACGTATGTCCTGGGTAGCTGCCCCTCTCCAGCCTTTCACAGGCTGCCACCTCACTGAGGTTATATTTAGCGAGGCATCTGCGGTGACAGTCATTTTTCCAGTATTTAGGAAATGCTAGTGCTGTCTTCTGGTTGGCTGCCAGGTGCTACTGGGAAACATGTGTTGGGATTATTTTCAGCGCTCCCACCACCACAGTGCCCATCAATCACCCCTGTGGGTCTGCTTCAAGTCTGTCTGGACCACGGCAGCCTCACAAAGTCCTCCTGCCTCCCCCGGGAGGGGGGAACACAAGCATGAGGGGGCTCAAGAAGGGCATGCAGATCATTTTTTTAAGGAATTCCTGTCATGCCAGGCTTGGCTGAGCCCACCCAAGCCTGCAGCAAAGGCTGGGGTGATGTTTAAAAAGAGTGTGCCTGGACTAGGGACATGCTCTGGCTTCATGAAGGCTTCCTCCAAAATGATATCCAGGAGGAAAAGCTCACTGAAACACTCTTCTTCCTTGATGTGCTGGCTCACAACAGGGATTTCAGCAACTGGTCTGCTGCTTCACTTCACAGCAATGTCTCCAAAGAAGCAACTCTGAGTTTTCTTTCTGCAGGGGGTGTCTTGCTATTTAGAAAGCAAAATTCACCAAGTAATTGCTCTCAACTAAGTGAGACATCAGAGGCCAGTAGATGGTTTTATAAGCATTGTTATTATATAATTGATATTATCAGTTAAGCACTTTATTTTCTTAAACAGGATTTTTCTTTTGAATGTACTTTGGCCACAGCAGCATCAAAGAAGCATGGCTTGAACAAACACTTTTGCCAGGTCCTGATTGCACTTTCTCCTGGATTGCAAAAGCCTTTCCCCAGCATTTGCAGGATTCGGACCAGCCTTCACACTTCAGTGCCCACCATTTACCACTGAGGCTCTTCCTTTGGGCTCCTAAAGCTCATGGATTTTCCATCTCAGCCTCTCCCGTTCCTCACAGCCACACTTCCCTTCCTTGCCTGCTCTCCCTTACACATTTCCTTGCTTTGGGCCAACTACCTGCCGAGGTGACAAGCCCCTGCAGGCTGGGATGAAGGCAAGTGGTCCATCCCAGATCAGGGCACCTCATCAGCTTAGGCAGGGATGTGACAACAGCAGCTGCCTCCCCGGCATTGCTCCATGGGCTCCTGCCTTCCATGCAAACCACTGGGAAAACACATTGTAGTCACAGTGTTTCAGGAAAATCCACACTTGGGATAAAGGAGAAGGTTTCCCAGCTGACTGAACACAGCAAGGCCTGTTTCCCAGACCAGCATCTCCAGCAGGGACCACAGTCATACCCCAAGCTTTTGCTCCAAAGTGTCCACTGAGATTTCTCTTTCCCACACCAAAACTTTCTTCCATCTCTGTTGTACCTCAATAATCTTAAAACAACATTTTAATCTTCATGCTTTGCTTGGCTGCTCAATTATTTTTTTTCACTAGAATATATACATATATCAGGCTGCTGGTAACTGTAAAAATGTCTTGTAAATAATGCCATTAACAGTCACAAAGTGATGGCTGTGAATTAAAAATGATTTGCAGAGGAAATCTGGACAGTGTTCAGAACGACTGATAAGATACAGAGTTTTGCAATAGGTGTATGAGACAAAAAAAAAACAACATAAAATTTCCTGAATACATTGCTAGTGATGGATGGATTTGTCAATGTGTTGTATCTTTTGTTCCAGATTCTGCTGTATGTGAGCCCAGGGAAGCATCTTTTTACAAAATTGCTTATAAAAGTGTTTAGGTTTCCCTGATGGGAATGCTGATCTGCATTACATATTATGGTGAAAGCAGATAGGAGATGGATTATTTGGTTACTGGGGGTAGGGACGTTCTGTTTGTGCCAAGAAAGATATTAGATGCAAATCCCCTGCAGCTGATGTTTTTACGATTCTAGTGGGTATGCAGAGGTCCCCTTAGCTATGTGTGGTGTATGCCAATGTCACAAGCCAAACACACAGTACTACTCGTGGCAAACATTACTGAATCACCCAGTTGCTCTTCTAAAGCATCTGTGCAGGCACTGAAGCAGTGTCCACATCACCTTCCCACACCCAACACTGACTCCCTCATCTCTCTTTTACTTCGTTCTTGAGAACAAGTGTCACCAACCATCACCTTTCCATGAAGGGCTCCTTCTCTGACCAGGCAGGAAGAGGCACATTGCACAACCAGGGACAAAAAGACCAATAAAAAGGGTGAATTTTCTACCTGTTTGCTACATCAGAGCAGCATGAATGTTCTTCCTTCGTATTGTGTGTCAAGGCAGTGGTTCAAGGTAGAAAATACTGCCCAATGCAGGATGGGAAGGCATTTAGGGCCATCCAGTCAAGCCTCCTTCAATCCTGTGAGCATCACTCTCCATTGCTGCCCCTGCACATCCCCGCCACGTGGTGTAGGATCAAAGCTGTCCTCAACATCTAAAACACCTTTCCAGTCAAAGACCAGAACCCCCAATGTGCCAGAGGAAGGAAGCAAGAGGAAATTAGTTGTCACCACTGTCCTGTGCCCAGACAATAGGAGGGCTTTAATAGGTGGAAAGAGCCATCACCCACTTCCAAACCTCAGGCAGCCCAAGATTCTCCTTAGTTATCATTCACCCTGGAATTTTTGCTGAACTGTCAAGAAAACAGTTCCTTATCAGTCTGTTGCAGCCCCTCCCCAAATGCAGAGTTTTGGCAGTAGCCAGGTTTCCTTCCAGAGTCTTCAGAAATATGTGAGAAGGTCTCTGCAGTTCACAGGGGCCTGCAGTGTGCTGACAGTATCCTCACATCTCACAGCTTGCCCTTGGTCACCTTCAATCTGTGCATGCAGCACGTGGTGAATACATTGAATGCACCCTGGACACCTAGAGCAGGCCTGCTGTGCACAGAGGAGAAGGTGTGTATGCTGTCAGGAAGCTCCACATGTGCTGAACTCATCAGATTTCCTGCATGGTGCTTGCTCCCAGAGCCCGGTGCAACCGGCACCGCTGGTGTGCCCACCCTGCGCTGCGCACTTCCTCTGCCCATACCCACTGTGGCTTGCCCAGACTCCTGCATGCCCTTAGCTGGGACAAACCCACAACCCTGCCCCACCTGTGGACCACTAGCTGCAGGATCTTTGGAACCAATCTTTGAAAACCCAGGAGATTTATCCTGTTCTTGCAATAGGACCATTTGCTAACACAAACCTGTGCCACGGCAGTTGCTGTGCCTAAGCCTGCCCCCAGCACCAGTTTTAGTAGGTAGACAGGGAAAATCAGATTCTAGCAAAAAGAAATTGCATCTTGAGGGTTATTAGAAGATGACAGCCTTTTGTCCTGGAGCAGAAGCTGCCAAAGTTGCCTCAGTCACCCAGAGAGGACTGCCTGCAGTCAGGGTGCATTGCTGGTGTGTAGCTCGTTCACAGACAAATTCAGTTCCAGGAAAAACTCATTGTGGGTTGAATCTAAGAATGGGGATGTTCCTGTCCATAATGGGAAATATCTTTGGTTTATTTTGTTCTTAGGTTTCGGATGCTTCTCAAAGAGATGTTTAAAGGTGACATATCTTTTAGGAAGTGAGCATGACTGACTTTTTATTGGAGTATTAGAAATTGAAACATGGAAATTGAATAAATATTTTGTCTTACAGGAACTTCAAGGCTGTGTTTAAGGCAAAGTGCTCAGAGTGTCTTCCAAAGTCCTTCCGCAGCCAGGAACCCATCTTACTCCTGCAGTCCTGGGGAAGGAAGGAGAGGCACAGGGACACGGCAGCCTCCAAATCCCCTTCTCCCAGACATGGGGAGAACATCATCCTTTTCATTATCCCTGTGCAATACATACATGGGGCTTGTTAGATCTCATCTTGAACTGAAAATCTGCATCACAAATTTTCCTCTGCGCAGGTTTTCACATGTCACTAGACAATCCCTGGGCATATAATCTATAATGGAAAATATTCAGAAAACAATACAGAGTATCAGGGAGGATTTTCTCTACTTTCTTATGTATGGTCTTTTGAATCATGGCTACTCAGTACAGGCAAGACTTGTGGAGCTGCACAGGTTTCACTACTCAGGCAACTGTCCCCGTAGACTTCAGAGGGATTTTCACATGGGTTAAAGTCCAGAGTAGATCCATGATGGTGAAAGAGGTGTTTAACTGTCCAGGTTTCATAAGGAAAAGGGGAAATCATAACCTGATTTTTCACATTAAATGGTTATTATGTGAGATCTAATGAGCTAATTTCAGGGCAAACTCTGCATGTGTATGTGTGTGTGTATGTTGTGTGTAACCCTGGTGAGTGACTGCCCTGGAGCCCTTACATACGAAGGCTTCAATCAAGATTAGTTAAAATGTAATAAATCTAAGTAGGCAGACATGGTCTGCCCTGACTATTAATAGCTGGAGTGGGGAACTCAACAACTGCTGGTTGCTCAAAGGGCTTAAATGGATAAAATGAAACAGAAGGTATATGTTTTATTATAGGGTGTCACAGTGTTATCAGATGCGTGGAAATCATCCTTGCAATGCTACTGCACCACTAAATCTTGCATGCAGGCTGAATGAAGAGGATTATTTCCAATATCCTTTTGCTCATGCTGCTGTCACAGCTTTTCCATATTTGACTTTGGGAAGAGAAGAAAAGAGTTTGCAATATGAAGAGTCATGGCAACGCTGTGTGTTAGCACCAAATCAAATCAGCCATGGCTGATCTCATCGGTACTTCAGAAGTTACAAAGCCAGAAGAAATGGCTAAAGATCCTTTGCAGGGATCCATTGGTATTTGGGTTTATATCCTTTTCAAAGGGAAGAAGATACGGATAAAGCACTTTGTGGCAGACTGACGTAAAGCATTTATGAATGTAAGAGAGTAGGCAACTTGGTCCAGCATGCCAGAGGAAAAATACATTTAGAACTGGATTTTATTCTGAGTTCTAAGGAGTCTGTTTGGACACTGTTTCTTAATCCTTGCCCACTTTTATGCTCTCTTGGGCACTGGGGCTGCCAGTAGTGTGGCAAAAGCACCATTTCTCAACATTTCTCAATCATTCTCAACAATTTCTCAGCTTATTCAAGGACTACCCCAATGTGCCCAATCTTAGCATCTGTAGGAGGTATCATAATGCATCATAATGCTAATATAATCTGTGGGTTGGCTTGAAATATTTTTAGATATGCTTCTAATATGGGTCTCTGTGTGGGTGTGTAGCCTGGATTAGCAGGTTTTCTGCAGATATTACTAGAAGTGCTAGAAATGAATAATGGAAAATAAAACCTAATTTCCATTATATATTCTCTCTGCTTCCAGAAAAATGACAAAATACATTAGAATGTTGGAAGTGGGAGACTTTTTTTTTGACTACAACAATACTACTTCTCATAATAGCTACTAGTGACTTCCAAAGTTCCCTACTTTTCTTTCTGCTTCCAAAATCATAGTACTATGAAGGATGGCAAGTCATAATGCTGATAAAGAATTTTGATTTTACTGGCACAACCTGAAATCATGTCCATCTTGCTCACATTTCCCATATAGGCCTATAAATCTGCTTTGCACTAAGTCTTCAAGACTCAAATATAGATCTACAAATTGAACCTTTCATCCAGTGACCCTTTCAAATGGTGTAACTTCCTGAAATCTACCACAATCCTAGGAAAACCAAGCATGGGGACCAATGAAACCATGGTTACAATGGTAGCAGACTTCCAGTATTTAGATATTTTTAATCTATTTTTCACCTATTTTTCCAGCTCAAAGTTTCTGCAGTAGCACTGAGGTCACCCTGTCACCAGTGAGAACATTTGAAGTGGAGGTTGTGTCCTGGAGAGAAACTCTGGGAAGATGTAAGCATATGGGGCCATGTTCCATGCTGCAGGAATAGGGGATGGGAAGAAGAAGCAGTTGGACATTCTCATCCATATAATTGCTAGTGTAAGGGCTGGTGCATCAGCTACACCATGTGCTGCATAATCAGGAAACACGGAACAGGATAATACCAGAAAGGGGAAGGTGGATTGTCCCTCCTACAGACTGATGGGGCTATTCTGTAGTGCCTGCACGGTGTTGGCTGACTGTCTTCTCTCTGGCCATTTGGAACCAGGGAAAGCAGCACATAACGTGTGTGAAGGCAGATGATAACAGCTGAATCTGGAAAAGAGAAGTAGAGGAAGACAGAGGAATCTGTTTGTGCTGCCAGAGTCTATTCTGCTAGATACAGGCGTTTGATTTATTTTGCAACACATATCAGAGGTTGGAAAAAAACTAGAAATTAATCCTAAAATGATGAATTTAGACTTAGGAGAAATATAGAATTTTATACTGAAAAAAATAAATAATTTAAACTATTGATATTGCTCCATTAAAATGCTTGAAATTGCAATTGTCTTCCTATTTTTCGCCTTTTACTCTTCACTCCAAGTCCCTTTGTTCCTCACTTGTCACTCAGTGTCACATAGATTTTATGATAATCTGCATTTTCTCTCCAGCTTCCTTACAATCATCTGTTTGCCCATGTCTCATTTCTCTTCCTGTCACTCTGGGTGCAAATCATCTGACGCAATTTTAGCCATTTGAGAGTTAGCTGCTCACTCACTGGGCTCCTGGGCTCGTTTTACAGTGGGCAGAGGGAGACCCAGCTGGCAGTTTATCCCACGCTCTCTAGGAAGGGGCAAAAGGCTTAGCTTAGCTTTCACTAGACATCTAACCCTAAGACAGAGGAGAAAGGGGGTGACAAGCCCTGTCATCTGTGACTTTCCAATAACTGCATAATGCTGGACTGAAAAGGACAAAAGAAACAATAAAGCAAAGGCATGCTATTATTTGGAAGGAAAAAAAGCAGAAAACCAAAATTCTCCACTTGTCAGGACATTTTTTTTTCCTTTTTTTTTTTTTTAATATTTTATTTAGGAAAATCCAAATCTTTTCACATAAATTCCATATTTAGGACAAAAAGGGCATTTTAAGCAAGGAAATGCAAACCAAATTTAGTAAAATTATATGTATTATTTCACTAAGCTTCCCCAGGATGTAGTTGGATACTTTATGAAAGATAAGAGACTGTTTTAAGCAAGAACAATGTCTAAGCAGCAATGGGCAGATTTGTCGTTGACCAGGCAGCAGATGTGTTCCGTGATGTGGCAGATGTTGCAATGACTACAGGGGAACACAACACATGTATCAGAAGCACATTTTATGTGGAAACCTGGTGCATTGCCTACAAAACCCTTGACCCAGGTATTAAATTGATCTGAAAATTATTTACAACTTGAAGAAAGTTCGACTATTTTCTTTCTTTCAAAGAAAAGAAAATCTATATAACTTCATATGACACTTAAATGCCTCTCTCTCCATTTCCCTGTCAGCCCCTCATCATCACTTGACATCTCTCCATTTTTCCCTATTTGTCTCAATTAAAAGATCAAATGTAGTTTTTCAATTGAATTTCCTTCCTGAAATTTTTAATTCCATTTTTCCAACATCCAATTAAATGTCAATCTCTCCACACATGCATAAATCACTTAACAAAGCTGGGGGTGGGGAGGAGGGTGAAGAGCAAGGGAAAAAATATTGGATAAAACCCCAAATAATTCAAAAATGATGGTGAAGGAATAAATGTAACTGATCCCCTGTGGCTTTCGCAACTAAAGCCCATCCAGTCACTCTGCCCCTTCCAAGAGCCTGGTTCCCTCAGCTCTGTGCTCAGCTGTTTTCATGTGCCATTGCAAGGAGGTGAACACATGAGTGTGCTCAGAGCATCCTGCTGCAGGCTTGTCCCTCTGTCCTGAGGTGTGGACTGTAGGTGGTTTGATAAGCTCAGAATTTGGAGGACTGTCCCCTGGTAGCAGTGCTCTGTATAACAGCATCTCCCAGATTCTGGCTTGCCAGCTGATCTCTAAACTTGAATTGCAATGAATGGGAGAAACCTTCTTTCTTCTCACTTTAGTCGTAATTCATTAAATTGGAAATTACTTCAGCTGGAAAATCGATATGTCCCTGGCTTATAGGGGCATATGAACGCACAGCCCCTTCTGCAAACAGAGGTTTAATTTACTTCCCAATTGCTGTGAACTGCAGTGATATTAAGTGCACCAGTGTCCTCTGTAATCATGGCTGAGGTCAGACTTTAACGTTTGCAAGTTCCTGTCCAACAAAAAGGTCTCTTGACCTGTGAATTTGTTGGTAAGGCTGTCAAAAAGAAGCACTTTCTTCCTTCTAAAAGCACTATCCTTGTGATGTAGATGGGTTACCATTGTTGCAAGCTTGTTCCACTTGTGAGGATTCACTGAGATGCTTGGGCAGACCTGGGAAAAGAGGAATTTTGCAAGTGGGGAGACGGAAGCACAGAGTGGCAGCGTGGCCCAAGCCAAAGCCAATGACAATGTTCCCCCCACCCTGGCTGTGTAGTCCTGACATCAGGGTTTGTCAGAACTGGCAGTCAGGCAGTGATTATGATTCCCAGGCTATACTTTCATGATCATTTCTTCCCCAAAGAATTTCCCTTGGTGTTGATATTGGAGTTCAGAGTCCTTTACTGGTGACAAGTAGATCCAGGTGGTAGGTTTGTGAAGCGTGTTGGATCCTCCATGACTTCCTTGGTATTCTCAGCTGCCTCCAACCACTTTCTCCTCCCTGTTCTCTACCTCCAGGTCTTTCTCCTCTCCTCTAAGCTGGTAAATTGATATGTTTCTGTCTCCAAATACCTCTGTGCTAAATTCATGTTCATAAACTTGCAAAGGCAACTGTAAAACTGCAAAAAAATGAATATATGTTAATGTATTCTGTGATCATAAAACCAGAAAAGGGAGAAAAGAAAGCAGTGATTTTATCTCTGTAGAAAGAATAATTTAAGAAACATTACCAAACATAGCTATAGGACATGGCTAATGACTCTGTTTCAGGTCCTAACCTCCATAGCGACCTGCCCATAAACAAGGTATTTTTTCAACCTCATATACTACCCAAGCTGCAAATAATTCGCAGCACCAGTGATTCCAGTCTCATTTATTTGCACCAGTGTGACTTTATTTTTCAAATAAAAAGCACAGTGCCACACATTCTGCCTACAGCTGGAATAACATGTGAGTTGTTAGCTGTTAAATTCACCCAAGGGGAGCAGTTTAAGGTAAAGAAGCATTAGCCTGGAGCACATGTCACAGCACAAGAGAACCCCTTGGAAATGAAAATAAAAATGCAAATTTGCCCTCTGTGTCGCCTGTTACACTCTGTCACCAGTTGAACCTAGTCTCTAGGTTTTAAAACATTAAGGGAACAGCCCTGTTTGATTTTTTACTCCCAGGTTGGTTCTTTAGCTCAGTGCACAGATATTATTCTGCCAAATAACTCCTGTGTAATTCGAGCTATGCCACAAGAGTAATCCCTTCTTGGTTTTTTTTAGAGGACAACCTGATGGAAAGAGCTGCAGTTAGCAGGTGGGCTTGTGGCAAAGAAAAGAGAGCAAGAATCAATTATAGCCTTGAACGTGGCTGCTCAACTATGTATCAGATAACCACCAATTCCCTGAAAATCTGTCACTATCCAGCAGATGCTATGCAAGGGTGAGTGTGAGGCTGCTTAGTTCATGTTCATAATTGGGCCAGGTGGGTGATGCCATTTAAGGAGAAGTGGCAGGAGGAATGCATTGTGACCCAGGACGAACAGCCCTGTCCTTTTTCCAGAAAGAAAATGTGCTACATGGCCCCAGGAGCACTAGTTTTTTCTGCAAAGGGTTTTTGCAGGGGTACCACATAGGGACAGAGCCCTGTCAGTCAGGTTGTGATGCTGTTTTGATGGCATGGATATGTAGAGGAGAAGGAATGGTTCTGATCTAGGAAGCACTTGCTTTCTCTTGGACACAGCCCCTTTCTGAATATCCCCCATTCAGTGTAATGTGTTTCTGTGCATTTCCAGTTTCTAATTTCTCCTCCTGCTGGCACAGACATCTTCATTTCAACACAGTCCTTAGGGGAGGGCACAAAAATTGGTGATTTTTTTAATTTGTCAGACAAGGTTACCACAGGTAAATGCTTAAAATTGCTCCCTTATCTGTGGGGATACATGTAAAGCTCTTTGATGAGAGAACAAACATGCTGGTTCCACATCTCCCCTCTTCAAATGATCACTTGAACCTGGTTAAACACCTGGCTGATCCAGTTGCCACACTTGGCTCTTCAGTTCTTCATGTTCACCAGGACCCCACTTTACACCCCCTCCTGTTGCCATCTCAACTCAGAGCAGTTTTACTTGCACTGTTGGGACAGAAAATGGAAAAAAGACCTGAGAGCATGAACTTGAGACCCACCAACACTGTCAGGTATGAAAATGGCTTTTGGGTAAAAAGAACTTACAGATCAGCTGTGCTTGCACAGACTTTCCAACACCTGGGCCTCATCCCACTTCCTGTGATGTGCGTTTGCCAGGATTGCCCGAGGTTTTTCACTGAGCTATCACGAAATCTGACCATCAGCCAAAGCAGTGCAAGGGTGGATGGGCTTGGAGCTGAGGAGGCACAACCCTGGCCATATAAACTCTCCTCTGTGTGGGCCAGGAGCACCAAACCTGTGTGACTGCACCAGCTAGACCTTCTCGGTGGTAGCACAAAGCCAATGGCACTGTAAAAAAAAGAAAGAGAAGGCAGCAGGTAGTTGAATGAACCACGTGGAGAAAGGAAGGGGCAATGGGGCACATTCCTGTCAAGGTAACCACAGATGAAGCTGCCCCTTAGCTGGGTGCTTCTCAAGTGTTCTGCCAACCAACGCTGATTCACAGCTGTTTCTCAGCAAACCTTTTTATATCATGAAACTAGACCATAAAGAAGACAAAGTCCTCCTCAGAGGTGAGAAAAAATAACAGAGGCAAAATAAACACAACAGAATAAACACATATTTTAATGCCAAGAGACCAGTAAATTCTTAAGCATCAAGAAATTAAGCTGTGTTTTCAGAAAGGACTCGAAAGGTCAAAGTAATGGGAGCTCAGGGACTTGTGGTTGCCACTACATAAAGGGACAGCTTAAGTCAAGGTCTGCTCCCAGATGTCCTCTTTATGTTCCCCATCCTGAAAAGACAGGATGTCTGTCTGCCTCAGCCATTGCATTTCTAACTCCAAGTGAGTCAAGACCCTTAGGTTCCTCCTTTTGAAGATGGGGTGTAGGTCCTTATATATCTTAGTTGTGTATAAAAATACTTTCCAAAAACCAGACATGGAGTTACATGCAGTGACTCACAACTGCCCGTAATTTACTAAATGATTTTATGGTATACTAAGCACTTATTATGTTCTTCAGTGGCCTCCCAGTGGAATTGTTGCAAACAAATTTTGAGAGGTGGTTTCTGTCCCAAAGCACTTGTAGTCTGGACAGGAAAGACAAAAAAATTGTGAAAGAATAAACAGTGGGGCACATAAGTGTTTTGCCAGAGATAATGGCATCTAAACTGAGACTGGCTCTCCTGATGCCCCATTCCCAGTCAGATACTTTGTTCATTTGGTTCTGATACTGTTATTCTTTGATACAGAAAAGATTAACTGAAAAGTATGAGAGAACGGAATATTACTGATAAATGATAGGGTCTTTTACCTGATGCCTCTTTGCAGGAGTAGTTATGACAGAGGAACTAGTCCTCAGGGTTCCCTGCTCCATGGAAACAGGTTGGTTGTCTTTGACACCATTTTTGATTTTGTCTCTTCTGCCACTGAAAAATGGTGATTTACCTGCACAGGATGGGACTGCAAGAGTGCTTGATGTAGATCCTGTTGCTGTCCCATAGGTACAAGTGATATATCCATGGTATTCCAACTCATCTGTGGCAGAGCAGAGGCTCATGTTGCAGGGATGTCCTCTAACACCTGAACAGGGGATAAAGAATGAGTCACTTGGCTGCTCTCCTCAGCCTGCAGCTTTGCAATCTTATCCTTAGTTTATCTGGTGCCAGCTTTTGGGGTGACCACTCATGCTGTTCAGTGAAATCAGGGTGTTCCCCACACCCATCACGTCTGTTCCTGCTCTCCGATTGCGGGGGTACCATTCAGATGTTTCCCTTTTTACCAGGAGGTGACAGTGATGTGGTCTCAGAGAACTGTGAGATGTGTGGACAGAAAGGGAAGTGGAGAGGATTACTTCTGCTGCCTGGAACCTCAGAAGGGGCACTGGAAGAGCTGGAGTTACAAGCTGGATGTTAACACCTGCCTCTGAGAGCTCTCTGCTTCATCTGTAGTCAGAATATTTGTCCTTGAAGCAGCTCAGCTATGCCCCTGAGGAGGAAGAGCAGTGAGAATATCAGAGGATGCTGTAACAGCCAGCAAGCTCCAGGAAACATAAATGTGTGTATCTTAGGCTTTTGTGGTTCCTGTGACATCTTGATGGATGTTGGAAAGGCAGACAATTTTTAGGAACAGCAAAGAATCCAGGTACAAAATGAGTAAGAACTCAGACCCTTTACAAACCATTTGCATTTTAATAACATTCCTGCAGACAGGCAGCAAAGGCACTTGTGGTTGCCTTTAGATAATGGAACAGAAGAGAGGAGTCACTGAGGGATCCCAGACATATTTCAGCCGCATTAACATGTTTCCTATGGCATTTATTACTGAATTCCTAAACCTACAAATGAGTGCAGATGGGGAGAGCAGAGGGAAATTCTTGTGAGAAAGGTGGAAGAGGAGCACTTTTGCCTGGTGGTGGCATCGAACCAGATCTGTGAAAGATTTATCATCCTTGTGACAACTTTGCAGGAATTTTGTGTGGACAAGTTTTTTGTGAATGCAACAGGCTGCGATGTAGGAGAGACATCAGACTTCAGAGGAGCTGCCCCTGGCAACCCAAGGACAGGCAAGGGGTCTCTCCTGCGAGACCAGAGACACAGTGTGTAAGGGTAGGACCTCTGTGTGAGTAGAAGTAGGTTCAGTTGAAGGTAAGAGGTGGATCTTGAGGCTCTTCTAAACCAAGCAGAGATCAACTGAATCCCTTCAGTCAGTGCAGTGCTGGGGATTGGAAACAGGAAAATCCCTCAAATGCTTTGCCCTTCACAACAGTGGCCTGAGCCTGCAACATCAAAGGTTGGCCAACCTTAGGGCGAAGAGAAAAATGGCAACACTGTCCCTTGGTGCAGTCCACAGTGGGTCTTCCAGATAGGTTTGTGAGTGTCTGAGCAAGTATAGAAACAGGGCTAAGCCCATCAGAGCTGCTCAGCCAAGCTCTGGGCAAGGGTGGGAGATGAGCACTAGGTGAATCCCTTCCTGGCCCTCGTAGATGAGCTCCTTCCCAAGACAACAGGGGCAATATGAGCAGCAGAGCAGGGGGCAGGAGCAGACTTTCCCTGGCTTGCAGGTCTTGGCAGTGAGAGGCCAGCTGAGCTGATTGCCTACCACTGCTGCCAGCCACGTGCCAGTGAGCCTGCCCAGCCTTGCAGCCCCTTTATCATTTTAATTAAGCTCTGCAAACCATGAGCTGTTGGGACAGGATTCATACCTCTGGTATTCGCTCTTGGCTCCGGAGGACACACACTCTCTGTGGCTTTTGGGTGATGGGGAAGGGCCTCGCACACTGTGGAGCTGATGGGGCTGCCCGGCAGCTCCGCCGACATCCCGGTGCCTGATTCCTGCAGAATTACTCAGCTGGCTGGAGCACACGGTGCAGGAGGAATGGGCTCCCTCAGGGCACAGATTTGGCTACTCTGGGTGAGATCCAAGCAATGCTCGCAGCAATCCCACACAGTGGTGAGGGGTGACGTGATGGCCAGGGGAGGGTCGCGGGGTCTCCTGGCAAGGCAAGGATGTGGGCTGCCTCTGCTTGGCTCTTTGCCATTGTTGCCATGCCCAGGCTCTTCCCTGACTGAACCAGGTGAAAAGTCGGGTTTTTGTTAAGTGTGGCACAGTGCCATGCAAAGCTTTAGATGCCCTCATCCAAGAAGAGGTGGGAATCGATTGTGGGGTTGTTGTGGTGTGTCCTGGTGTGGCGTTGTAGCACTTCCCATGGCATTCCCCAGGCAGCCTCATGTCCCTCAGTGAGCCCCAGCCTGGCAGGGCAGCAGCACGCCCAGGCTCAGCATGCCGGGGCACCTTTCCAGCCTCATCCGTGGTGGCCATGCCTTCCCTCCCTGCCCACGCTGTCTTGAGTGCTTCCTCAAGCACCAGCAATGGTGCCAAACAGAGGGTGCGATACCCAGGGGCTCTGAAAAGCCGTGTGGTGTGTCCCTGAGGAGGCTCAGAGGTACAAATCCAAGGACAGCTTTACTGATGGACACCTCAGCATGCTGCAGCTCCAAGCTGGCTCTCCTTCATTCCAGGATGACATGGAACCACCTTGTTAGTGCCAAAGCAGCCACTTCAGCATTGACCCTGGGTAAGAATAAGAAGAAATACTGCTCTGTGTACGGAGGATACGTCCTCCAGTAGCTCCTCAGGGGCATATTTCTTTCTATAGGGGAAAGGTGCTTCTATAGGTGTTTTTGCTTTTATTTCTGTTTTCGAAAGCAAAATATCCCAGTGTAAGCATTTTAGATCCAATAGTTTGACTAAACTTTGAATTCCTGTGGTCACAGAAAGTGGTATCTTATGAAAACATCCATAAAAACATCAGGACTTAATCACATGTGCAGTTTTCCTCCCGCTTCTCAAGCAGCAGCAGACAATGTGTTGCAGCGGTGCCGTACGTACTCCTGTGAGGAAGGAGCAAGGCACGCCTGCAGGGTGGCTCCAGGGAAAATGGGCCAAACTCCCACCATCCACAAGCATGACAAATTTTGGAGTAGCATTCCTAGCTGAAAGTAGTGGAGCTGCTCCAACCCCTGCAACCAAGATCACTCTTTAACCTCCAAGCAACCTCAATAGTAACATCACCTTGCTCTGTGGGACTGGGCAAGGACCAGGAATGGCAAGTGTGCCTTCTTCCCTCCAGTGACACTTTTGTCCCCACACAGTTGAGGGTCTTTTTGGTCTTCCATGATTTTCAAGATATTTTGTTTGACTTTTGTTACTGATGAGTTTTATATTGTACTTCATGTGATGATTTGGCTTTTAGTTATTTATATTCTAGGAAATGACTTTCAACTTTTTAAAAAATTTTAAAATAAAAAACAACTTTTTTTTAAAAAAAGTTAAAACAGTTTCTTTCCAATTGTGTTTCTTCCCTTCCTCAAAAGAAATGTCATTTATAGGACACCAGTGTCTGCACCCAGAGCGTTAATTGCTTGTGGAAACTTGTCTGTCTATGTGTGCGTCAGCTGTTTTATACCAGAATCAGAACTACATTTAGAGGGGAAAAAAAAAAAAAAGATAAAAGAAAATGGAGTGTAATAAAAAGTATGGCTGAAGGGGTTTGAGAGGTATCTCCATATCAAGAAAAGTTACATCACCTGTGAAAACATCAGATATACTCTTACAGCTCTGCACTCATTATCCTGATTAGCAGTGTTGTTATTGCTGCTGGAACAACTGTGAGCTCAGGGCCATGGAAGCTGGAGGGCTCCGGGCCACATCCTGCACATCCTGCAGTACACGTGATGGGGGGCCTGACCTAGACATGCAACAGCAAAAAAAACTTGTACAGAAGAGATGCAGGAGAATTATTGCAGCTGCATTTTTGGGAGAAGTGCTTTTCTTGAGCAGGAGCGTCTTAGAAAGTTCTTGTTGTTGTTTCTCTCTCACTGCAAACACAGTCGGATAACTGGCATAAGAAATTTGGCATGTTCTCAGAAAAGAGAGGAGATTATTTGTAAAGTTCTCCCCTAGACATGAACTACCTGCAGCCCAGAAGAGATCTGCCCACTAGCCCATGGGAGAGGTGCACACAGAGTTCCCCTTCAGCCACCAGCAACCCCCAAAAACCATCACACTATCTTCCTGCTCTCTCAGGGATAAGGAAAAGCTTGAGTGCTTCCTTTAGAGGAATTGCTTTAGTCCCATCTGTGGCAGAGGAGAGAGGTGGACACCTCCAAGAGGTTTTTTCACCCCAAGGAGAGTATTGAGAGGAGTGGGCTTTATCTCCTCACAGGCTTATAGCTTGCCCCATCAGCAATAAACAAAGGCCAGACAGAACCAACACATCCTCTTTAAAATGGACTACTCCAGGCAGGTTGGCAGAATTCAATCTCACCGATGGTATTTTTGTAAACAAATTCTATTAAAAAAAGGGCCAAGCCCCTTTCCTAGGAAGCCACCTACTTTTTGCATGCCAGCTGCTCTGCTGCCTGGAAACTTTCCAGACAAAGTGCAAAACAGTTTCTGGATGGGCTGCGAATTAATTCAGCAGCAGTTCACTTGTCTCCCTTAGCTGCATGTACCAACTGCAAATAAAGTTAACAGATGATATTTGCTACTTAGCATCGTTTATAAAACACTACAGGAGTTATTTATAGCCTGCCTTCTCTGCATACATGAAGATTTGGTCTGAGGTTCAAGAAATCAAGCTCTCTAGCACCAGCTAAACCCCTTGTGAAAGTTTCATAAATCACCATCAATAGAGAACACTGTACAGACTTGCACAGTGTCAGCTGGAATCCTAGAAGACAAATTTGCCACTTCATTGGGGGGAGGAATCACACCCATTTTCACAAGGAAACAAGAGGAACTGATGTTCACATTGCTCTGCGTGGGTTGGGTTCTTTGCTGATCTGTGCTACTGGAGCTCTATCAGCAGCACCATTACAGTTTGACCCCAGTTGGGCATCCAGATTACAAAAAATAAGAAGTGCATTTGTTTTAAATGTCAACATTTTACAAATAAGCTTCCAGATAAAATCCTTGTACTCCTCAGTACACTCTATGCCTCATTTTTAGATATAACCAACATCCCACTTGCTGGTCAATTAGGAGACCAATACACATACATATCCACAAACATATATATATATGGATATAGATACAATTTTATGGCTAGCATGTTAACAGAAGAGGAACATCACAGGCCCAGACTGCCCTAGAGGCTCCATCAACTTATCATCTGAAATGTCTCTTTTCCAGATCAATCATTTCCTCTTAAGGTACCTTTAACTCCTCAGACTTCATGGCTGTGGGATAGTGCTGGATTGGATCACTCCAGTTTAGCAGCATAGGAGATACCAAAAAATCAGCCTCTTTTCAGACTCCAAAATAGGACAGCTGATGCCTCCAGAGGCTGTTGAACAAGCTCTGTGCTGGAGAATACCTTTGGAAAGAAAACAAAACAGAAGTACCTGTGCTATCAAGACTGTTTTTTTATGAGTTTTACCAGCATTTGTGAACATGTTGCCAAATTGTGTCTGCTCCTACAAGGAGAATTTACAAAGGTCTGGACCCACTGAAGGTAAACCTGGTTTACCTTTCTCCTCCATCATGCCATGAAAAGCTTGCAGGTGACAGAAGAGGTCACCACCCCACAGGGCCTTCAGGTATTAGGCTGGAGGTGGCATTTCCAAAGGCACAGGCGTCAGCTAGCAGTGAGCTCTGTGCACTGAGCACAAATACAAGGCATCCAGTACATGTAAGTGCCAGGAAGTGCCTGACATTTGGAGAATTTATGTACTCATTGTTCACATGAACATCAAGTCCCAGGGAGCCTGGACACCCAGAAACAAGTCAGACAGTGCGGGCGCTTGTGGACAAGCCATTTGTCAGTCAAATACCACTTGGTTTGAACTGAGAGTGTCTTCAAACTACACGCAGAACCAAAACTTCTCCTTTCCTGAAGTTGTCTCTAGATTTGAACCAGGCTGAGTAATTGGAAGGATCAGGTGAGAGTTAAATATGTTGCTCTTGACTTCTTTCAAAGTTGGACCAAGCACTGTTTACTTCCTTGCATTCCTGGAGGGGCCTCTTGTCCAATAGGAGAGATCTAATGACCTAATCCAAGTGAAACCCTGGAGATACTGTTTTTACTTCAAAGATTGAATGCAAACTTTGTGCTTGTACCTTGTGCAGTTGAAGGGCTTGGCATGAGTACAGAGGTGGGACGTACAAGGTGCACTGCTGTCCGTCTGTCGAAGGGATCAGCATCAAGTAATGGCAGCTCCTTGCCACAAAAAGGCTAGAAGATAAAAGTCTTGCTAGTTGCTGCTCAGGGTGTGTTGTAATGATGAAGGGATTGCCTCCAACACTGCAGGTTCCTCAGTGAGGACCAGAAGTGAGACCCCAAATGACTTTGAAAAAGGCAATTTCTTTTTCCCACCACAAATTCAATGACCCTCAATTCCTTCCGAGGCTTCTGCTTACGCCCCAAACCCTCTTCCTGTCCCAGTCCTCTGTCACTCAACCACCGCCTCCTTGGGTGCCATCCTCACTTCTGAAGTGCAGGGAGACAAGACTAAGAGCTCTGCCCTCCCTGAGGCATCCAGGCATGGTCTGCTAAGTCTACACCACTGAATACTGCTGTGGAGTCATGGCAGCAGAGAGGTGATCAGGAGGGCAAAGAAACTCCATGGGATGCTTCTTTTCCATTTAAAGTATCATCTCTCCCCGCCCTTCTCTCTGCCCAAGGCCACAGGTGTCCAGAATTTGTTCAAATCTTGGTCTCTGTGGTTGCAGATGTGAGATGAGCCAAGGGGTCCTGTTTGCTTGAGATTCCCTTCGTCAAGACTGTTTTCTTTCTGCTGTTTTCCTCCCATTTTTTGAGGTGCAAACACCTTTTCTCCTCTACCATTCCACTGTTCATGGCCTGAAGTCACCACAACTCTTGCAGGCTGTAAAGCTGATCCTAGTCCACGATGCTCAACCCTGGGATGGGAGTCTAATCCAAGAAAGACTCTGCACACGCTTGGCATTAACTGGTGATAAACAGCAACACATTTCTGGAAGAAACCTTGCTCAGTGGGAATCAGAGTTAACATGTCCCCTTGAACAGCCTCCTCTTGGTCAGAGCTTGCAGAAGTCACATGGACCAGATGTCATTTCCAGACAAAGTTTGTGCACACCCAGATATTGCAGACTGTTGATGGCTTCTTAAAGGGCTTGAATACACCATCACCACAGCATAATTATTCAAAAAATGGGCCAATTTCAACGCTCAACACAATAGTTTTAAACAATACTTGATGAAAATCAGTTCCCAAGTCTGTTGAGAGGCTGATAACATCCTTGATTGCATCGCTGGTCCTGCTGGAGTGCTCATTCCCAAGTAATCATATGAGAGGACCAGAATGTGACTCCACTAACCATTAAGAGACACTGAACTCCTTTGTCTTCTGAAGGAAGTTTCCAAGGGATTGTACCAGGTAGAACAATTTAAAAATTTAAAAAACAAAACAATAACAAACCTGAAAAAATTTAATGGGCTATTTCTTTAATCTTACCCTGAATGGAAGAATCCAAATTAATCCAGGGTAAGGGGACAACTCTCCTCACGGGTAAAAGGCCATGAAATGCTAGTTCACATCCAATTGCTCTAGGACCAGGCCATTTAGTGGTTGTTGGTATCTTTGCAAATCTACCTCCTAGGTGAGGTTGCACTCTGCTGTCCTGCCAAAAAGCAGTAGTCACTTCTTGTTTTGGGGGGATTTTCTTATCCTAGATGAGAATATCTGTATATTCTCATCACTTTAGAGAGGCTTTCAAAACCCAGGTGCAGAGCTTTGGCATCAGCAGCCTCCCCAGAGCACTTTATAGCACATTAATCTTGCTCCTAGTTATTCAAACAGTGCTGGAGTGAGCCAAGGAACCATGAGAACATAAAATGCTCTTCTTGTCTCTTCCCACTTATTGGCGTTTGCTGCTACTTCTTCAGAGTGAGGAGTTTTATTGTTTCAAAAGTGACTTTAAGACTGATGAGGATGCTGCCTTTGTTGGACATGGACATTTCCCAAGCCAAGAAGTTTTTACTTTTTTTTTTCCTCCCCCGAACAGCCCTTGGTGGATCAGCTGCACCCCTACCTTCACCGTTCTCTGAAACTGCTCCTTTCACTCTCACCTTTACTTTAACCACAGTCTGAGTCCTTAGCAAGGCTGGAACTGTTATGCAGTTGTGGTGAGACACAACCACAGTTTCTCCCAGCCAAAGACTTTCCTGGTCAAGTGGCTGCCTAACACTGGAGCAGAGCAAAATACAAGGTGCTGTAAATGGGATAAGGATGTTTCTTCTGTTGTGAATGTTCCTGTCCTCTGTGCTCCCTGGGTTGTGTGCTGCAGGACAATTCAGGGTGCATTGCCTTTTTTTGATAAAGAGCTTTGTGAGGATGAGAGAACAGATAAATCCACTGAGACCATACTTTTCCCATCAAGGGCTCTTGGAGCAAAACCCCCTTACTGCCCAAAGTTAACACTGCAAGTCCCAGACTGGTTTTCAACCAGGGATGCTCAGGCTCAACCAGAGCCAAGTAGAGCTGAAGGCTGTACCTCCAACCTCTCAGGAAATCAGGATTAGCACGTGAAGCAGAAGCTGCATTTAAAGACTTGTTAAACCTCCTGCTTAACAGAGGTCTTCACTTTAATCTATAATGGCATCTTGTTTTGTCTTAATGAAGTTGTGCAAAAAGTTCTTCACTGAGAAGGCCAATCCAGGATTTTTTTTCTTCCCTACAAGCTGAGAAGAAAAGAACTGCCTGCAGCCTGAAAGTTTGTTTCCTGAAGGAAACGGAAAGCAAAGAACTTACTTATATCAATGCCTCATATCAAGTACCTTTGAATTTCAAGGGGTAAAAATCAGCCTTGACCTGGCCCCTCTGTCCATAGTTTTGTAATGTTTTTCCCACTCTGCTGGCGCCAAGGTCAATCGGTTGCACTTCTGCCTCAGTCTGTTTTAATTCTGGTCTCTTAGTGCTGATTTCTGTGCAAGACATGGAAGCCACACCCCAGTGTACGCTACTCCCAGGCATTAACAATCTTGTGCTAAATAAATACACAAGGATACTTCTGCATCTGGTTTTACTGGCAGCAGAAAGAGACATTATATGTCTCTGGAAATCTGATAAAACAGTGACATATAAATTCTGGATTGCAGACATGGCCAGTTAACTACCCTGGACAGAATTTGCTGCAATGCTTAAAGCTGAGAAAAAGACTTTTCCCTTTTTCTAAGAACTGCAAACCAGAAATCTTTAAAATTAGTATTTGGCTATTTCTACAACTTCTTACCAGCAGATAATAACCCCTCAAATTCTGTTTCTGCCCTACTGTAGGGTAATGACTTGTTATTTGTTCTGACTTCTTTGTGGAGCATTGCACAAGGCTGTCTTTCTTCCATGAATATTTTTAAAAGCTGGATAGTTGCTTGGCAAAGGCCTGGGCTGGTGCCTGAATACTGTGCAGTCTGTACCATGCTCTGCCACAAGCTTCCTGCATGACCTTGATAAGCACCACTGCTCCTCCATTTCTCAATTCCCCACCACTGCAGTGAGCATTTCCCTTCTTCTGTGCTTTGTCTGTAAATTAACTGAACGAGTAAATATACCTCTATATATTCATCTTTATATCAGACTTACTGCAGATCTTGCCTAAGTCTTCAGATGCTAGAAACAATATGATTAAATTAAGAAAAAAATTGTTTTGCTGTTGGTCTTGTTGCTACAATACTTAAGATTATTTGAGCATTATGGGTGTGTGTGTATATATTTATTTATCTTGTGTTTGCAAGAGCTATTCAATTAACATCAGGTAATGAAAATGCAGTTGATGTTATGAGCTGCACTTGAATGCAGAGAAGAGACAAGACTGAGACAAGGGAGGAAGATCAACACCCTCAAATCTCTTGCAAGTGAGATTTAACACTCGGAACAGGACAACCTTGCTACAGAAGAGGACTACCAGACCTTGTCTCATAAGCTGTGTGCCCTTTGTCAGGGACGGACTGAAATGTCTCCAGTGCCACCATCAAGAGTCCAGAAATGTGTTGATTCTCTGACTCCCCATCAGCAGTGTGAGCACACCCCACCCTACTGCCATCAAGTCCTGTGGGCAATGACCCCATCCTCCCTTCCCAGCCCACTGGTTGTCACCCTTTGGAAGGAGGTGGACAGAAGGGCATTAAGGAGGAGGTGGTTCTGACAGCGTTTTTCACTGTAGACAAGGAAAGTGAGGATGTGGAGCAGAGATGAGCTTGTAAGATGAGTTTAGAGAAGAGTAAGTGACAGAATTGGGATTGTATAATAGAAGTGGAAGGAAATATGGTCAGCAGAGCACTAAGGACCGGGTAGATGGAGATTTTGCCAACAGTGGTGAAGGAAGATGGAAAAGGAGCGGCTTGGGAGTGAAAACAGGGAATTTAACTTTGGCCATTGCTGATAACGATTCCTCATGAAGAACAATATGAGCAACCAGGACATCAGAATTTCCCTCAGACCACAGGACATTCCTGGCCTAGAGAACCCAGAAGCATCTGGCTGTTTTTAACAGGGAAACAAAGTCTGCATCTGTTTAAAATTTAGACTCCATCCCTGACCTTTTTAAAAATTTCAAGTGTGAGACTTCTGGAAAGAAACTTCCCTCCCTGCTACCAAAACAGAGCCACCACCTTTCTCAGCAGACAGGGCAGTCTACTGCAGTAATAATGGAAAATCCATTGCTGAAATACTGCACTCAGCATGTTTAAAGAGGCTTCATTGAGCAAAATCAGAAAGAAAGCTCCTGCAAGAAATAATATTTTTATTAATTGACAAAATTTACATTGTTAGTGGTAGAGCAATTCGCAGTGAATGTATATGGGCTACATTTAAGGAACATATTATCTACACATTAAAAAGTGACTCAGAGTGTTATGGAAAAAGAGTATCTACAGATAACATTGACACAAGCAAAGCTGTGAGTACTTAACCACTTATCTTTGCTTAAGTGTCCTCTTAGAAACACACATCTTCAGATCCACCTTAATTTACAGAACTTAGGTATGAATGAAATTTGCTTCCCAGCTTTTCCATTTGATTATTCCAGATGCTGAACTATGTTCTTTTCTTATCTCCTTGACTGAAGTGGACATGTCTGTCTGTCAAATCTAGACCCCTTCTGAAAAGATGTTGCTGGTACTGTGGCCCACATTTTGCCATAGTTAAGTAGTTTCTATGCTTGCCTTTATGAAAGTGTAGGATTTATCCTTTGGGGTCAATGTTGCATCAAAGGGCCTTTGTAGTTAAATCCTAAAGGTGTAATTCATTGCAGAGAAACTGTACACAGTTAATCTTTGTTAAGTAAGAAAATATGTATTATATATGTGCACAACAAGAATTTGAGGCCAAAATTCTTCTGTCTGAGCCACATAATGGGGTGAGAAGGTGCGCTGGAGATGCACCATGGCCAGCTGCTTCAGTGCAATTATGTGATCTGCTTGCTTTGATGGTAAAGCTAACTTCAGATGTTCCAGTGAAATAGAAACATTGCAAACACCGTGCTTAATAATTTAATTTTCCACTAAAATATGTGTGCCCTTCAAAGATGCGTTCTTGTTGAAACAACTCAGTCAGGGACAGATATCATTACAAGGTATAACATGGATCTTCCATATGCTTTGTGGCTCAGAGGAGAGTTTTGCCAAGATGGATCAGCTGAGGAACGCAGTGTGTCCACAAGAGAAAGATGAAAATAGCTGTGGTGTGTAATTGTCATCCTGGAGTTTGGTGGATTTGACACTTTACACCAGCAGCACTTGAGAATCAGGGAGGGTTCCTGGAGCTGAGTGTTAAGTACATGAACCTGAGCAGCGTAAATGTCACAGGAATAAGGCTGGTTTGGGAACTGGTTTGTTCATAATTGAGTCTCCTGCCTTTGTTTATAACACGATTGAAGTCCATGTACTCGTATGCTCAAGCGCTATCTTTTTCCCCTTTCTCTTTCCCTTTTCTTGAGATAAGAGCATAGCACAGGTTATTCTAAGCTTGCAGGAAATGTCAGCGATATTAATCACTGATTAATCAGCATCTCTAACAAAGGCCCTGCTATTTTGAATATTCGTATTGCCATGGCATTAAGAATGTCAGAATTGCCATTGTTCTGCAGATAATGACACATCCCTGCTCTTCCCGCTCACCATCTCTGGGATGCAGATCTGATAGGAGTTAACCACACTGCTTCTTCCAAAGCACTGCCCCTGTTCTCCAGGTGGGAGGCAGAGACACTGAGACATGAAATGACTTGGCCAGGTCACATGGGATCCCAAGGAGAGCCAGGAAAGGAACGCAGGTCTTCTTAATCCTGGCAAAGGGAGGGAACTTTGTTTCTTATAAACAAAATTATTCACATACCTGACATGAAAGGATATATCAAGATGATGAATGTATGTGGGAATACATGTGCACCTAGACAATACACATAAAAAGTGTGTGAGATACATAATATTAGATGTGTAACTCATTCAGACTTGGCCAGAAAGAACTATTGTAGTGCTGGTTGAACAAATTTATGTAAATCAGTCACTGATGAAATTAATAATCTTTAGAATATTCCTCAGGCAAATCAAAAGCTCATGGAACTGTTGGTCCCTGATCCCCAGCCTAGAAAATAGGTTATGATAGAAAAATGAGTTTTAACAGAGGGAGAAGGTGTATGAAGAGGGAGTTATCTGTTGTCCATCTCCTCACCACCAACTCGAGGTCATTCTTTGGATTAAAACACCAGGATTAGCCTTTGGGCCAGGACCTTTCTTGCACAGTTGATAGTCAGGTTGAGGAGTTTGTTGCTTTAGAAGGCTGTGGTGGTAAGGAGTGCCAGCAGGGCCAAGGGATTACACAAATTCATAAACAAAAGGTGCAAGCAGGAATGTGCCCTATAATGTCACAAGTTGGAACACGGAAAATTCCAGTGAGATATTAGGCCAAAAAATTTTTTACCATGACGATGGTCAAATAGAGCACAACTCACCCAGAGAGGCTGTGGGATCTCCCATCCTTGGAGGTGCTAAAGGCTGTACTGAACAAGTCCCTGAGCAAATTGATCTTATTCCAGCTCAAAACTGAACTAAGTTGGTTCCAGAGGTGCTTTCCAGCTCAAATTATTCCTAACCAAGGTATCAGGTCCTCCTTCTATTCCCCTCTTTTTTCCCTCTCCTCCACACTGGCTCACTTTCTCCCTAACATAGCTGGTCTTGCAGGACAGATTTGCTTCCCCTCTTGTACAGGAAACCTCAGACTGTGGCCTTTAGGATTCCCACAATACTCTCAGGTCTCATGTCTCTTAAGGCTGATTTCTTTGCCCTTCTCTCTGGAGCGTTTCCATTCCCAGCCCCTTGAAACAGTAACACTTGTTTTCCTCAGGCAGAGGTCAATGGTGCAGGAATCCCTGGGATTTAACTATGCAGGGAAAGAGCCAGCCCAACCCTGCCACCAAATGGTGGTTTCCATGGTCATGGTACACCAATTTCCTAACAGTCATCATTTTACTTGGCTCATGCCCCCACATTGCCAGCCATGCTATGGGAAGCCTGCAATGATCTGGTAGGAATTTTTTTCTGGGCATCAAGTAAACATTCACTTAAAACCCCCCAGTATCAAGCAATTTTGACTCAACTGGCCCACGATCTATCACTGCAAAAAGTGGGAACGTACTCAGTTTAAGCTGATTTTAGTCTCTTAGATGGCCTGTCAATGCTCATTTATGTGGAAATGAAGAGGCAATGACAGCATGAGATGTATAACAGGAAAGAAGACACTGAATTTTAAGTGCCCATACTAGAAATGAGAGGCTGTTTTAATGTTTTGTGCCTCTTCCTGCCCTGAAGTATTTCAAACACTCATGTCTTGTTTGCAGAACACTCTGAACAATACATGTGTAGTTACAGTTTGATATCATAAATCACCCAAAGAACAAGATGGTCTTTCAGAACAGAAAGGACAATTTTGAGGAAGTTTATTTTTTAAATGGTAATATTTATCTTCTTAGTACTGTAGAAAGAAAGAAAGCATCTCAGCTGTTGGGCCTGAAAACCACCTGGAAAACATTAGAAAAAGTCTATATTCTGTCTTTGACATTGTATGTTTCTGTGTATGTCTGAGTGCACATGTATATATATGTATATAAAAAATCAAATTAAATAAAAAGGGGAGGGCCAAATTTCACAAGCCAAGTGAAATTCAAAACTCCATTTTATTTTAGAATTATGCACATTTTTGAGCCAGTGTGGAGATATGAACCTAAACAGGAACAGACAGGATAAGCGGTGATGGAAGCCGAGTTTCTCCTTCAGAGGCTGTGCTGGAGTGGCTGCGTTGGCAGAGACCCCAAATGTAGCTGTGCGTATACTAATGGCAAGAGCTCTCTATCTGATACAGCTATGCTGTGTTTCCTGGTAATGAAAGTTGGATCAGCAAAATAAATCTTGGAAGGTCCTTACTGAATGCTGATGTTCCACCTCAGGAAGATTTCCACAATTTGTGTTCAGAGTGGGGTTGAAAACCTGAAACTTCAAAATTACTGAAAGGGAAAACTTTGGGAAAAAGAAGACAAACAAACATGAGGTATGATTCCTTGACTTAAATTAAATCCATTGATCTGATTCATTCTGATTATTCAGTGTTTCCATTTTGCACTGTTTTATGACTCTTTCCCATTATGCTCCATATCACAATAAGATACGGTGGGAAATGCAAATTACTTTATTCTCAGGAAGGCGGAAGAGAACATTTCAATAATTTTTCTGCTTTATTTTACAAATCTTCCAAATTCTAATAAAAACAGTCTTACTTGCATTGACATGTCTCTGCCTAGTCCAATATTTAAATATTAAATAATTAAAGAGCAAAAGATGTACTTGATGGCTAGCAGCTCCAGGTAGACAAATCCTACTTCTGTTCTGTTAAGTACAGTTTTCCTTATTGATCAGAGACAGCAAGTTATCATTGGAGGGCCTTGCCAAAGATTAACAGGCACAGACTTCTTACATGATGTATTTTTTCATTTACTTGGGTGTGTAATTTATATACATTCTCTGGGATCAACTTAATTATCCAAGGAGTGATAACTCTGAGTTTTGCAAGTGGGGCTACTGAAACACAGCAAGGGTTCAGCAGCTGGAATATGAAGTGGCTTCAACTTAAAGAGGTGTGTGACAGTTCACACTGTTCCCACAGGGAGTCCAGGGAAAGGTGATGCTCTCTCACTTCACACCAGCTGCTGTTTCTGTGCAAATGATAAATCGGTGGCAAATGTTTGCTTTCTGCCATAAAGTGAACAGAGGAAACGACTATCATCACTGTTCCCTTCCAAATAATAATGAAAGCATCCTCTTCATTTTCATGAACTCTTCAGTATTTGATCACCTGCTCATCTTGAGCAAAGTGTCCTCTTCCCAGAGGCACATCACCAGATTTGCTAGCCCTGCCAAGGGTTTGGCTTGGCTCCAGCTCTTCTGTGCACGTGGACAAGTCTCTCATTGGTATAAGGACATCCTGATTTGCGATGTTTCTGCTCTTAAAAGTGTGTTACAAAGCAGTTGTTCAGCAGCTCATCAGACACAGAGGAGAAATTATGATTTTCAATATCACCTATGGACTACTGTGGATCTCCAAATTCAAAGACTAGGAGCAAAATGAACAAATAAACAACCAAAAAATAAAATTAATTGAGGCTGCTATTTTTCTTAATTAACAGAATGAGAGAGAGAAGTCACATTTCTCTCTGTCACTTCCATCTTCACCTCTTTCCAGACATTGTTACTGGTCAGTGATGCATTGAGCTTTTGAACTGGAGTCGATACAACTGTGGATCCTGCTTCAGGCTACTGGAGGTTATTACACAAAAATGTGCATGGATTAAACAGAATTTCTGTGCTGATACTTTCTAAGGTCAACTACTGACCTTGGTGCTTTTCTCAACCTTTTCTATACACTCTTTATTATGACTGATCACAGCAGGAAAAAAGTCAGAAACAGATGATGGAAACCCACAGAGGTGAGTCCACACTCATTTCCCCAGTAAAGCAGACCCTGAAAATCAGTGTGTTTCCCATCTTTGTACAGAGGATGTACAGCACTGCATCCTAGAGCTGATTTCTGTGAAGAGTTAAAGCATTTCTATTGTATTTATCTTCACCCCTGTCCTGCCTTTCAGACCCTTTCCAGCATTGTATATCATGGCCCAGGTGCAGCAAAGTCCTTCCACAATGTGCACTTTGGAGGAAGATTTCCAGGCACTGTGAGAGAAGATGCTTTCCAGCAGAAGACCTGTGTTGCTGCTCAGATCTTCAAAGCAGACAGAGCCAGGACTCCTCAGAGTGCCCTGACAGCAGAACCCCAGGGTCTGTGATCTGACTCTGAGCCATGGCCTGCTGCAGGTTCACACAAAGGGAAGGCATCTCCAGAAATCTGCCCACTTCCCTCCTTGCCACAATTTATTAGGGATTGATGTCAGGAGTCAAGTAGCTGCTGGATGGCAATAAAGTGCAACTCCCTGCCAAAGGTCATGTTCAGCTGCTGGGGATTTCTCCAGGCTTTCAGAGGAGGAAAGGGTTCCCATTGCAATGTGAGCACAGGAAAAAGCTCAAGGAGATAAAGAATAAACAGGAAGGAGGAGGAGGAATGAGAAGAGTGCTCAAGAGTCACTGAGCAAACAGACCAGTGGCATCCAGGCATGCTGCTCTTGCGTGGTTTCAACCCTGTGGCCAAAGAGCCTTGAGTCTCCCAAACCTTGGCCATGGTGGGGTTGGGGGAGAGAGGGAGGGGAAAAAGGTTAATAGTTTCGAAAGGACATAATGATCTTGAGCAATTTCTGTGCAGGTATAAACATGATTTCCTGCAGCACTGCTTGGTACATACATCTCCTCACTCAAACAGGACTGAATGCCTTTGTTTACTGTGTTTGATGCAAGGAAAACTTCTGATATGTTTTATTTATGAGGTGCCCTAACCTAGTGATACTTTTTGTGTGCATGAGGTGCAAGGGAATTGGTTGCCTCCCTCTGGTTCCTAATTTGAATGGCTAAGGACTGGATTTGATGACGTGTGGAGAGATGTCTCAAAAGCTATACAGACCTGGGCTGTGTCACATGATCAGTAAAAGTGAAGTGTCTACTAATGAGTATGTTCACAGCTTTCCCCAGAGATTTCTCCAGAGCTCATCTGCTTCTTTGAGGTAACTAAAAGACAGCAAAGGTGATTCTGAAATGAGGAGGAGAGTCCGAAAGATCCTTTTGACTCTCCAGTTGACTTCATGAAGATGTCTGAACTCTCCAGTACCCTACAGCAAGGAATCCCAAGACCTGTGGGAGGAGAGGACTGATGTGACACAGGTAGAAAGGCAGGGAGCCCTTGACAGAGGGATTTGGAGGAATTTTTGTCCTGACTGGGCAAAGATGCTGTCTCTAGAGCCTGAGGAGGTGGTGTGTATTTGATCCAGGTGGATGAAACAGACAATAAAGTGGCAGCAGGAGGTGAAGAGGCAAAGCAGGTCAAAGGGAGAGCCCTGGCACAAGGCAGAAGTCAGAAGTCAGTGAGACTGACTCTGACCACAACATAAGTCAAATACTGAGCCTTGGTGAAGGCTCCAAGAAGTATGAAACTGGGATTCATTGCAGACTGGGTTGGGAAATAATGGGAAAGACATGGAAGAGATAAACCATCCAAATCGGGAGAAGAGCAGTTGGAACAGTTTGGGGCAGAGTGCAGGCAAGAACTGGAGACACTGGGATAAGCCTCAAACAAGAGCATGCACTGAGCAATGTGCTGCTCAAAAGTGAGTCATTTAAAGGCAGTTTGGGTGCATCTGCCCTGCAGTTACTTCTGTGAATGCAATGAGTTATTAGATTTGCTGGCATGGGCTGTTCTGCACAGGGCAGGTTACTATAGCAGTGTTTACTTTTATGGCAAACAAACTTTTCCAGTGCGAGTTACCTTGGGGACAAGCCTCCCCACTGAGCAAGAGTGATGTTACAGCACAGCCCATGTTTGATCCTTTCCTTAGTCTCCATACCCAGGAGGATTTGATGGAAAAAGGCTTTAATAATCACTTTAGGAAAAAAAAATGTACCTATAGTTTCCTGCTGACTTAAGTGTTAGAGCTGGATGGAGTTTCTGCACAAACCAGTCCATTCAACAAACCCACAAAAGGAGTTTTGGAGCAATGGATGGCTTTCATGAAAACAGGTGGAATTCACCAATAGTTTTGGCCCAGCTAAATGCAAACACATGCTGTATAGGGATGTGGCATAGAAGACAGATATGAAAGGTTGAAGATAATGATGAAAAGGTCAAAGAAGATTTTGGATTTTCTTTTTTTCATTTAGAAACACCTTCTTTTCACTCCATTTTCATCCTCTTTTCATAGTCCCCTCCTAAATTTTTCTTAAGTGCTTAGGCAACTTGCAAAAAACTTAAGCCCTTTCCTTTCAGAAGGTCTAAGTGGTCTGGGATTTCCAAAGTTATTTTTTCTTTCAACTCACTAAAAACCAACCAACCAACCAACCAACCAACCAACCAACCAACCAACCAACCAACCAACCAACCAAAAAGCAAAACAAAACAACAAAAATACCCACCAAACAAAAAAAAACTCCAAACCAAACCAAAAACAAAAAGAAAAAAAAAAAAGGCACCTCAAACCTAGTAAAAAGGAATATTTAATGTAATGTAAGTAGTGGAAACAAAGCCTGCTGTATGGTTGTTGGCCTGGAGCTGAACTCTTGGGGAGTGCTGCTTGGAGCTGGAAATGTCCATGCTCTTTAGGAAGGACAAGATACAAGATACATGCATGCCTCTACTGGGGCAGGGCAGGGAAGGAAGCATTCATGAATCTGGTCCGTCTCTCTGTCACACACAGGTCCATTCTACTACAACTGTTGCATGTTTGAGTGTAATATCCACCCTGGTCTGACTGTGTGTGTAAAGCACGAGGCACTGACTGGTCTCTATATATACTTTCCTGTAGGAAATAACAAAATCACTTCCCCTGCTGTGTTTCTTCACCAACTTTACTGAAGCAATGTCTGCAGTGATGTGGTGAGGAGGAGAAGCATCTGTCTACCACTGCATCCAAGCACAGGCTACTCTCTGACGGCAAGGGCTAATTGCATCAGCTTCCTTACTGCAGAGACCTTCCTCAGCCCAGTAAGCACGGAACTGATCTCTTTTCCCCCTGAAATATCCCAGTCTCTGAGTCATCCTATCCACAGAGTTCAGGGCAAAATTCAGCCTGTCATATCCTGCTTTTCAGTTGAAGAAAACAATGAACAGTAGGTCTGCCAGCAGGGTCCTAATGCACTGGGGACTCCTGTGGGTCCCCAGTGGAATCCAAGGGGATGTGGGTGACATCTATTGAGGAATCCAAATGGCTTCTTTGGTCCATATATCTGAATGTATCAGAGGATACAGGGATGCACTGGAGTTTCCAGAAAAGCCTCTTGCTTTGTAACATGCCTGCTGGTGGTAGTTGGTGTTTGCAAGACCATTACAATCAGCTCAGGGACAGATCCCTCTGGACTTCAGCAGGATGCACTGCAGCTTGCTTTTGCCATCAACTTCGTACATTTCAGCTTTCAAGTCACTTCCTACTGCTTCATTTATTTAGAAGATGCTCTGCTTTGCTCCACAGTTTTTAGGTAGCTCATTGGCTGATGCAAAATCCCCTTTCCCTCATTTTTTTTAAGCTAGCACTAGTAGGAAGATTGTGGCAGGAGATAGGTACCATGGAGATGACAGGAAGAAAAATCACCATGCAAAATGCTACTATCCCTGAATTCACATGAAGATTTGGAGGCATTTTAGCTACAAGGTGCAAGTGGGACTGGATCTATGTTGGACACAACATTTTTTGTCCACTTTGTTCCAGCCACAGGGACAAAAGAGAAATTTACTTTCCATCAGTATCACAACGTTCTGCAAATTTGACACCCTATGTCATTCAAAAATGGCAAATGTCTCCTCTTCAGAACAAGCCACACGAAAATGTGCTTTGGAGTTATAATCCAAAGGAATTCTCCTGTGACAGTCTGACAGCTCAAGTCACATGCAGAAAGTCCAAGGCTGATTTTCTGTGGATTTGGTTTTGTTGGGTTTTTCTGGTTGGTTGGTTGGTTGGTTGGTTTGGGTTGGGTTTTGGTTTGGTTTGATTTGTTTTCTCCAAAGCCCAGTTTGTCTCTCTAGAGGGTGTATGAGCCATAGCTAAAATCTCTTTGAGTTGTGCAGTGGAGCCCATGGCTCCAGTAGCTGCTCAGGGATTTTGCAGCTGTTCTGCAGCAGAGATGTGTAATAACTGTGCAGTAACACACACGTATTTTCTTTCATAGTGGATGTTAATTTACGAGCTTGCTTAGAACTTTAACACTCAGTTGGTTTACTCTACCCCTCTTTTTGTTATACATAAACAGCAGTTCCTGAACCAGGATGGCAACTGGATACGAGGTTGCCTCAAATCCTCGGCAAGGTCTGCCACTCAGAAATTCCACCCTAAACCCAGTTGGGTCATTTGTCACAGAATATTATTAGTTCTCTCTAAAAGGCCCTCAGAGTCACAAATGGAAGATAGAAAAGGTGATGGGAGGCTTATTTCTGGTGAGAAGATGCAGACTGAGTACAGGATGCTTTTTGCTGGTGCTCTTTCAATATTTAACACATCTGGAGATCTGAAAAGTCTTTCTTCCATTATATCTGTCTCAGCATTAATAACATAAGAAACCACTTATTTGCTTCAGAATACAGGTCACATCACATGGATATCTGACAAATTCCCTGCAAGCTACAACCTTCTTAGAGACACTCTGAAAACAGGCTTCATGCAATCAGCTCTCTGCCAAATAGGTGCTTGAGCACTCTCCCAGAGGGATGGAAGGAAGACCAAGGGTTTATGTGGCTCTCCCAGTGCAGCTAAAGGGGATTCCCATGCAGTAGGCAGGCATCCTACTCACTGGGCTGTGGCATTCAGGTAGCATCCAGTCCCTGCTTTCCTATCCTACCCACACTTCCAAAAACCCCTGCACTTCTGGTCCTCTTTCCTCCAAATTATCCTTTTACTTTCCAGTAAAAGAAGTCTTCAAGTTGTCCCAGGTGAAACAGATTATTGGGAATCAAAAAAATAAAAAGGTTTGATTTGGTTCTTTTTTTTAAAGCTTTATTGGTTTTCAGAATCTCACAGCAAACCAAAAGAAAACCTAGGGTCCTTTCAAGCGTGATTCAAGCATATGATTGACTTCTCCTGGTTTCCAAAGGTACTTTCTACAATACTTGGAGGTAAACTCATGCCTTAGTGCTTCATTGAATGACTCCCCTCTGTTCTCCAAACAAAGGGAGCAAACAATCATGATGGCACAGTAGTACAGAGATGTGTTAAAGGATCTCTTCTTGGGCTCTGGCTAGAGCGGTCTTTTGGAGCTCCATTTCCAAACCCCGACAAATCTCTGGAAGTTGTTCCGACATGTATTATAATAATAAATAAATAATCATGTGGCATTTTATTACACCATCAGAACCCTCTTTGCATGGGATACCAGTGGATCTGGATGAAGCCAATTCTAATTACAGATAAAAGGTTTGATGTATGAAAAGAAGTTGGTATTTACCCCCAATTATCTGAGGGAGGAGAGATAGGGATGTGCTTGCTTTTATCATTTTCATTAAATTTCTTTTGAAATTCAAAGACTCCTGGAGTTTCTGAAGATGCAACAGTCTTTTCAACTTGCCGTCAGTGAGATATAGGTTGTTTTCCATGTTGTGTTGTGCAAGTTCAGACACTGGGTTCTTTCCTCCTCCCTTGACTCCTCTAGAGCATTGCATGGTGCTTGCTCATCCAGTTGCATCTTTCATGTGTCTTTTTTGCTGAAGTTTGAACTCCTGGACTTGCATTTCATGTATTTCAGGTCTGAGACAAGGCAGTCTATATTTGTAAACTGCCTCTGACTTCGCTTCACCTGAAGTAAATCACTTTGAGTGAGGGAAACCTCCACACCTTTGGGGATTTTCAGGCAGGGATAATGCCAACCCATTGAATGCCAGATTTACCATTTTGCCAGATGACATTTTACCCCAAAGTACCCTCTTAAGGGGACAGAGAGAGGAGATGGGAAGCAACCAGGTGGCAATGTTATCCCAACGAAAACAGCTCTCAGGAAAAGGGCAGTGCTGGACCTTGTCAGTTCCCTTGCTGCTTGGAGTCCAGAAGACCTGATGTTTGTGACTCTTTTCCTCCCTTTCTCCCTCCTGGGCACTTTGAGCCCAGCCTCTTTTCTTGGTCTTAGAATAGGTTGCTTACTTCTCTTCATTTCTCCATCAGCAAATTGGGGATGATGTGTGTAAAGCTCCTTGAAATCCTCTGCAGGGAGGTGCCACAGAATGGAAAGTATTAGCTATCAGTATCCTTGTTAATATTCTGCTCAACTCTGAGTGAAGTCACATAATCCTGTGTTTGGGTCATCACTATTTGTTGCTATGGAAATGTGTGTTATCAGATACTACAAATTCAGTGTCTGAGGACATCTGAGGAGGGGGAAAATCCTTTGTTTGAAGAAACACTTGTTGTCAGTGGCAGGAAACTTTGCAAGGAAGAAGAGAATTCATCTATTTCTTCTGTTCTCCAAAATTTGCTGAAGTGAGTCAATACACTCACCCCCTGAAAGCTGGTATCTCTTACTCCATGCAGTATTCCAAAACGGCTGCACATGCTGGGTGAATTTCCTCAGTCATATGTGAATGCATCTGGTAGGATCATTAACACCAGAGCAGAAGACAAATGCAAAGTATGTGCTTGACCATATGGGTGAACGTGAGCTGCTTAAGACTGAGTGCCGTAATAGAGATGGAAAGTCTTACGAGGGAAGATCAGTATCCCCCCATCAGTTTGGTAAGGGATTAAGGCAGTTGGTCTTGCAGGAGTATTCATAGAGCGTGAGGCCAAAGGGGACACTTAGGTCACCTAGGCCAGCCTCCTGAGTGTTACAGGTCGTGGTATTTCATTCAGTGAGCCCCAAGAAGAGGTCTGTAACTTATGAGGAGGCTACAGCAAAGTTTTCAGCCAGACCAAAGAGGCAGATGCTCACAACTCTCTAACCAGTTTGTTCCAGTAAATGAACAACTCTCACTGGTAATGCACAGCTGGTAAGGGTGGGTGCAGATCAAACCAAGTTTGCTGCAATGGTGTTAAACACAGAAATGGATGCCCTAGCCCAGTGCAGCTTACAGATTCAAGCTGGTGGAGTTACATCACTCGGCACCTCAGTCCCTCCTGACTTCAAAACTGTGCAGGAATATTCCATTTCCCTGGGAATGTGCTTACTTACCAAGTGTCTGTGTGTTTCACTTCTTTGAGTGAAACAGAATAGGCTTTTTTGTGCAGCTTGCTGCTCATTTCTGTGACTCTCTATCGAGCCTATGCAAAATCTGACAATATTTTAAAATCTATATATGTCCAACACATGCAGATGCTCGCTGTCAGTCCTGTGCATTGAGTCTGTAGGTATAAAAATTCCTTTCTGAGTTTACTCAGCATCACTTTCACTTCTAGACCTTTTTGTCAAGTTTCCTGAGCGAAGTCTGCTGTAAGGGAAAACAAGGTTCAGGTTTAGATAATGTCTCTATTTTAGGTATTTCCTGGCAATGCTCTTACTTCTTAGATGAAACACAAGTCCTGCCTTTATTTCTCTGGATCACTGTGTTGAGTGCATTCCTCAACCTTTACTAGTTTTTCATTCTATTTTCCTTCCTGCCTCATAGAAAGCTGATTTCAGGTTAAAAGAAGGCAGAAAGGTGTCTAAGACCAAGCAGGGCAGGTTGACTTTTTCTAGTTGAGGTCTGCATTTTCAGCTATTTGGACAGAATGTGAAAGCTTAGTAATACTTGCAGGGATGCAGCCACTGGCAGGGAGGGTTGACAAAGACCACTGCCTCAACACCATGTAGGTACTATTTCTAGCAGGTAAATACCTGCACACAGCACTAACAGAAGGCTCTTGCGGTCAGAAATGGCCAACCTATGAAAAAATGTATGTGTGCTTTTAGGTATGCATATATGTGGGCATATATATATACATATTTATACATGCCAGTATTTTTCCAGGATAAATTTTTAATCCGTTTAAATGAAATTTTTTGTATTTAATAGGAAGTTCTAGTGACAGACTTACTAAACAAAGGAATACATATTGTGGTGTAATTGTACATTGTGCTCTATAAATTCGCTGTCTGGTAAGAAAGATGATACAGCTTTTATTTTTTGCAAGTTTCAAGTTTACAACTCAGACAGTAAAGATCAGGCTGGGAATCTGAACAGCAGCTTACTATTTCTGCATCTCAACTACCATGGTGATTTTTGCCATCAGAAGTGAAACCGCCAATTGCAGAGCTGAATCATGAAACAAGGCAGGATATACTTTGCTTTTCCATCCAAATCAACAGAACTTGCAAAGCTTTAGGTCCTTGTAATTAATATTAAAATGCTCCAAGTCTCAAGATGACATCCAGAACTGCCTAAGGTGTTGCTCATCAGGAGCAGAAATGGTGAACTTAGATCTTGTTTGCAGAAAGCCATTTTTGGACATTTTCTATAGCTAATACAGATTGCTTCAGTGCCTGTGACATTGTCACTTCCTTTCAAAGGCTGCCAGTACTCAGTACAAATACTGCTGACACTCTTAGGAAAAGTGCTGCTGGGGAAAACCAGTGCCTGTTCTCCATGTGTGATGGGAGAAAGGAGGCGCTACATGTTTTCCAGCTCAGTAAGTTGCGCTTCACAGACCTCAACTCCTCTCTTTGCTGAAGCACAGACCACAATTCTGACCTTGCAGGATGGTTTAGCAAGAATTATACAGTCTTAATTGTTAGGGCTGTTGCAGGTAAAATCCCCAATTAGATGTATAATAACACACAACAGAATGCCATATAATTTTAGAAATATTTAATACATCCAAATTCTTCATGTGCTAGCCACAATACATGCCACTCCTTAGTACAAGTCTACTTAACTAAAAAGTAGTTACAATTTTGCAGCTTTCTTTCATGCTTTCTTAGTCAAGATTTGCAAACCTGTCTATATCATTCTTATTTCCTACAGGTCAACTTTTGATCATTTTGGCCCCTTGCAACAAACACTTGGCAGAAGTAGGGGGGACCATTCAGATATGCTGCACTCCTATTATTTCTGTGAATACTTATCTCTGCTTTAAGGAGAGAGAAATCTCATTAACTAGCAGGGAAATGCTGCAAAAGGACCTCAACCACTGCAGGCACAAAGAGTGGCTACAGAAGATGTTGTAATGGCACAGCCACAGCCACATCTTGTGCTTTATTAGACTCCAGAGTCTCCAGACACAAGACATGCAGCCCTGGGCAGCTTCAGCTCTGCCTCTTTGTTCTTGGAGCTACTTGTTTTTAAAACTCGCTGGGGACACATCAGATGCCAACTTGAGAAACTCAGCCAGGAGCCCAGGAGTTACAAACCACATCAGCCAGACACACTTCTTTCACTTACAGATCTCTGAAGAACTCCAGCCAGTTTGAGCCAAATGCAACATTTCTGCAAATGAGTCTTACACTGCTGAGCTTCAGCATCAGTCATCTCCTTTCTTGATTTCTGTGAACCCCTTGATGGCAGCAAGTGCCAGGGACAGAGCAGCATAAGCCAAGGGACTGCCATGCACTGGGGAGCAAAGACTGGGTGCTGCCAGCTGCACTGTAGACTCTTGCTAAATGCTGCACTGCCCTTGAGTAAGGAGTTTGCTCAATCAGTAGTTGATTAGGACATCTCCAGGGTAAATTCAAAGGGATATAGGTGTTAGGACAAAACAACATACAGTTTTTAGTCCTGGGCTGGGCAAGGAAGTGCTTAGAATCTTAGAATCATTAAGGTTGCAAAAGACCTCTAAGATCATTGAGTCTGACTATTAACCCAGCGCTGCCAAGTCCACCACGTGTGAGTGCCACATCTACACATCTTTGAAACACCTGCAGGGATGGTTACCCACTCATTTCTCTGCGCAGCCTGTTTCAATGCTTGACCACCCTTTCAGTTAAGAAATTTATTCCTAATATCCAGTCTAAACCTTCCTGTGCACAACTTGAGGCCATTTCCTCTTGTCTACTGCTTTTTTTCCTGGGAGAGGAGGCTGAACCCCACCTGGCTACAACCTCCTTTCAGGTAGTTGTAGAGAGCAATAAGGTCCTGTTGAACCTCCTTTTCTCTGAGCTAAACAACACCAGCTTCCTCACCAGACTTGTGCTCCGGACCTTTCCCCAGCTTTGTTGCTCTGCTTTGGACATGCACAGTGGGATCTAGTTTAGCAGAACTGATTGGTAAGACCCTCACCCAGAAAGAACCACTACCCAACTCCTTTATGGAGATCTGTCTTGTATGGCTGCAACATAGCAGACCTCTTCTGCTGACCCAGCGTCCTAGAAACCCTGCCCTGGTATTACCCCATGGCTAGTTGCCATTGACCTTGGAGTTGCATATGCCAATATTTACTGGCTTGACTTCTCCATGCAGTGGAGGAGACGCCTGCAGCACATGTTGGTGATGTGCCCCATGTACTGCTCTGCGTTTTCAGCCTGCTCCTGACTGCGTGACTTCGGTCTGCCCTCTGCTTGTGCACAGGCACACAGGGACTTTCCAGAAAAAAAACATATGCCCATTCTCTGCTCTTCTGTTCCCTTTCATTGGATTCAAATGGTGCCAGGTAAAGCTTAAGGGTTTTAAGTGAGCAAAACAAAAACAATGGTGAAATGAAGCCGCGAGTCTACAAGGCAAGACCGATTGCATGTTTGCTACAGGTACCTGAGGGCAAAGTTTTGGTTTTTTATTCACCATGCCTGCTCCAGGATGCCTCTCATTTCATACACATTTCAGCCTGGTCCTTTATGGCAGCTCTGAATGATGACTTTTGATCACTAGTGACATTTTCCATATTACCCAGTCCACTTGGTTTTCACCTTGTAGTTCCAGCCACCATTTCCTGGACTATTTTCAACTTGGAAGCACTTCTCCGTCTCACCCAGCTATGTCTGCCTGACATGCCCCAGCTCTTTCCACTCCCTCCATCTCACACCTCAGCCCTTCCTCTCACATCTCACAAAAGCTGCGTCCTCCTCTTTGTAGGGACAAGCTCCTTTCCCAGCCCTCTCCTCCACGTCCGCATCAGCAGTGCACTTTCCAAGCCTCTTCCTTCCGTGCTCTTTTCTTAGGTCGGACTCCCTTCTCCAACTCCCCCCGCCACCTCCCCTGCTCTCCAGCAAAAACCAGCACTCGCTGTGCCTCCAGCCTTGGATCACTGACTTCCTCCTCCGGGAGCAGCCACAGCGGCTTCCTCTGACTGCGGCTGTCCCAGACACTCTGGCTCCACGGAACACCCTCCACGTGCACAAAAACACTACACCAGGGCTTTGCTTTCTTCTTCAAAAATTCAGCTCAGCCCAGGCAGCTGTGCCATTGAGGAAACACCTGTAATGCCCGTCACTCACCATGCCATTGCCAACCTGGGCACCCCAATCAGCTCCACCAGCCATCATGACCCACCCCCATGGATGCCTTTAAGGACTGCAGTGTTTGCTCATGTCTTTATGCATCCTTGTATCCTGTAGGACCTTCCTGACAGAGGATGATTTTTTTTCCAAACCAAGTCTGTTGTTTTGTTATAATGCAGATGCCCTGTATCTGCCAAAATTTTAGATGGATCCATAAAAAACACACTGTTTGGGTGGAATTTTGCACAAAAGATGGGGAATATTCTTCTGGAGTTAGTGCCTGTGGGCAAGCTTGGCCGAAGGTATTGTAGGGAATGGGTTGGGTTATCTCTCTTGTGGAGCCTTGTTCACTCAGCAGCCCTCCCAGGTGTCATGACTCACCATCCTGCACCATCAGCTTGTGTAACAGAGGCCGAATCCCTCCCTGTAAGCGGATCCTGTTGGAACTTGCTTGAAGGCAGGCTGCTCTGTGTGTGCCACCACCCTGGGCAGAGCTGCCAGGGATGGGGACAGGACTTGGCTGTCCTCAGGCAGCCTTGCCATGGCCACAGAGCACTGGGGCTGCTGTTGCCAGTGAAGTCTAGACTATTCCTGACGACCTGTGCCTGGGCTATGCAGGTGCCCACGTGATTACTGGCAAAGGGATAACTAAGCTCTCAGAACAGTTCTTGTCTTTGATGCTTCCAGCTCCCAGGCAGATGTCTGTTTTCAGGTTGTATGAACTCAACAGACTTGGAACAAGCTGCAACTTGGCAGAGACATCCAAAGAATATCCAGATGTCGCAGGAAGTGCTGTCAGGTTGGGTCAACCTAGGACTAATTCAGTGCTGGTAGAGGCCATGGTGTTGTTGGACTCCAGCCTCCCAAATAGAAAGCTACTTTTAATTTCCTGGTGGCTTCTGGCCACTAAAACCACCAGGATCTCCCATTCCCAGATGTCGGAGTCTGAATGTCATTGGCCAAGCCCACTTTTTACTTACTTAATTTTCTGCTGTGATTTAGACTAGAAAAGTTTTGCTGATTTCCTCCTTTCTAAGCAATGGTTGTGTAATATTCCCGGCTTGGGAAAGCTGCTGTGTTCCTGTCCAAAGCAGCTGTGCAGAGTGGCGGATTTTGGTCATCCATATTACCTAGATAGAGTGTTTGTCATGTGGCTGGACACCCTCAGGTCTGGGAGGGAACACTGTGATGATGGTGATGATGATGATCATGAGTTAAATGCTTTGACCTTACTTGAGAATTTTACTGAGGAACATGTGCAGAACTTGGCTAGAAAAGGATTGGGGTAGTCAGCCTATTCTTTACATTTCTGTTCACTTAAACTACATGTGCTTTGGCAAATGCTACCTGGAAAGCCTGGCATGGCTGCAAGCTCTGCATCTCAAGCAAACCTGAATCTGCCTACAGGATGGGAGATTGCTCTGGGAAGTGGTGCCAACAATGTCTAGAGATGCATCCTATGCAGTGGGGTGACAAGAAAAGTCTAGCTCTTTCACAGAGGGATGGAAGGTGGAGTGACATGCAGTCAGGAAAGCAGTCTTGCATTTGATACCAGAAAGGGCAGCAAGAGGACAGGAATACACTGGAGGGTGGAAAGGAGGATCAGTGAAGTGGGGCTGTAGCTGGTAAAAGAGCTTTGGGATTGAGGCCCAGGATTCTTTTCACTTGTCAGACAGCAGGTTGAGAAATTACTTAATCATGGCAAGTGGGTGATTCCACCTGAAAGAGAATGAACAAGAGGAACTGGAGATGCTTGGGGGCTTGCTAGTGATAGTGCAACATGAGCAAACAACAAGAAACCTGGAAAAAACAACCTTGCCGTAAGGAGTCCACTGACATCTCACCTTCCCACTTTGTTGTAGCAAGAAAGTTTTTCTGCCTGATATGCTCTGATCCAGCTACTCAGAATACTCTTCAGTGAAATTAATATGCACAATAGGACAAGCTTGCATGGTGTGGGGAGCATTCTTCCCTCTGAATCCAACTCCTGCTGTCCGTCTTCCTGGATGTTATGGAGAAAGAGGCCAGCTGTAATTGTCCTCAATGGGATATCACATATATAGCTCTACTTCAGAATATGACACTAATACAAGTTTTTGGTTCCTGCAGGAGTAGATGCATACTAGGAGTACATTTTTTGCTCATTTACCACTTCCCTCTGAAGGTTTAGTACACTTCCAGTTTCCAATATGACAGCAAAAAGGAAAAGACCTGAAAACTGAAGTGTTCCTGGAAATACACTTTTGCCTGACTGATACCTGCCTGGGGCACTGCCGGCAGACATCACAGGCTATACGAGGGGGCACACAGATTGTATTTTCCAGAGAGAAGAAGTAGGAAGTGCATCTACGTCTGCAGGGGATTGGGTGATTCAGCAGGGAGTTCCCAGAAGCAGCCAGAGAAAGGATGCTGGGCTTACTGGAATTGCCCAGGTGTCATTTCCCCCAGACAGAGCATGAGCGTAGGTGGCTGAGCTGGTGGGTCATACTCACCAAACCATATTCATCAAGCAGCTCTTTCCTGTGGACTCAGTTTGAGCATCCTGTCCCCCAGAGAAGCTGGACTTTGCAGAATGTGTGGAAGACAAACAGCAGCTGAGTGCTAAGGGGAAAGAAAGGGAATAGAATAGAATAGAATAGAATAGAATAGAATAGAATAGAATAGAATAGAATAGAATAGAATAGAATAGAATAGAATAGAATAGAATATTTTAGTTGGAATGGACCTACAATGATCACCCAGTTCAACTGCCTGACTGTTGCAGGGCTGACCAAAAGTTAATGCATGTGGTTAAAAGCATTGCCAAATGCCTCTTTAAACACTGATAGGCTGGGGGCATTTACCACATCTGTGAAATCCTGTTCCAGTGTTTGATCACCCTCTTATTCGTAGTGTCAAGTCTGAACTTCCCCTGGAGCAGCTTTGAACCATTCCCTTCTTCCAAGGAGAAGGAGTCAGCACCTCTCTCTCCACTTCCTCTCCTCAGGAAGATGCAGAGAGCAATGAGGTCACTCTATAACCTTCTTTCCTCCAAAACAGACTAGTCCAAAGCCCACAGCTCCTGACAGGACATTCCTTCAAGTCCTTTCACCAGGTTTGTTGCCCTCCTCTGGACACATTCAAGTTCCTTAACTTCTTTCTTGCATTTTCCAATGCTAATTATGGCAGGGTAATCATCTCGATTGATTGATGAATTACTGACTGGAGAGAGACTGAGGTGCTGCCATTCCCTTACTCTTGTAAGATGAGGAGAGGACACTACAGAGGGGCATCATCCCTGAGAGTTCTGGTGAGAATATATTTTAACACACATATATGACAGCAAGTCCCCTTCTGAGACCTTATCATATTTAACAGCAAGAAAAGGCCATAGAAATGACAAAATAACCAAAATGTTTTATTGTCCAGGATTAATAGATTTCTTGCCTATTTTGTGTGCATCAAGTCCTTCAGAAATTACTTATGTTCAGTTTGCACATTGTCTGTGAACTATTAAAATTTACTAAAGTTGTTATACACTATCACAACTGCACTTTTATTCTGTATTACACTGGCAAACCCTGGCCAGAAGAGTCGTAGACTGTGTTTGAGCAATAAGTGGAAGTGCAACAAGAAAAGTGGTGCAACATTTGCAAAGGCAGTGTTACCACAATCCCTTTTGACTCTTGACTCTAACTTGCTGAGGGTCAAAGTAAATACCATGTTTGAGGGTCAGAACTGTTTTTTTCCTCAGACTAGAGACCAAGAACGTGGATTCATTTTGCCTTTCTCTACAGTAGTGAGTTGCTGGTTGCCTGCTGGTATCATGGAGGGAAGGTTCACACAAGCTCTTCTCTGTTGCTGCTGAGACATCAGACAACAGCTGGATCAGTCTATTCCATTCCCAGACTTTCGACTGAGACCTTACAATCTTGAGAGGACCAAGACATTTTGCCTAAACAAGTCACCAGATGCAACACTCAGGTGGAATCTGATGGTCTGTGATTGCCAAGCCAGGTAAGACAAACTAATGGCCCCTTCTGGCTTCCAGCTGCATCATGTGTTGGATCCATGTTGCTTTGTGTGTTGTGCACCGTGGGGCCTGGACCACTCTGACTTTTTTAGGGTGTGTGGAGTGGGAACTGGGGTAGGCTACTCAGAGCTGACACAGTCAAGGAGATGTCCCCACCAGGGAGGCTGTGTGAAGGGTCCTCTCGAAGAGAAGGTGCTGGGTGCAGTGGGAGAGAGTGGCCTGACACTCTTCCAAGAGGCCTCCCAAGAGCCTGAAGATGCTGTGCTTCGAAATTCCATGTAAGGTTTCCCCTGGGTGAGTGTGATGGCATTTCAGAGCTTGTTCTCAAACTGCTCAAGTGCTCATGTGTCCACAGGGTGTGTGATGGACACTCTCCATTTCTAACTCCTACCAATGACTGGGATGCTTTTTAAGCAATTTCCTTTTCCCAGTGCTGTCTCTCCTTTCTGTCTCCTCTCCCATGCTGAAACCATGGACCCATCCCCAGCACCGAGCTCCAACTGAGCTGCCTTGGGAAGGGAAGCAGGACCCCAAAGGCAGTCCTGGATATTTGGTAGCTCTTGTCTCAGATGTTACTGTGACTGCTGGCGTGTATCACTTGCAGAGTTCTGCTCACAAGGGAAACTTCTCACGTGTTCTTCTTGGCTCCTCTATTCCCAGTCACAGTAATTATGTGTCTGCTTTTTGGCCTTCATCTGTATTAAGCTGTTGTGCCTCAAGTGAGCATTTATTAGCACTTCCTTCTCCGAAAAGGAGTGACTGCAATATAAGCCAAGGGTCATTTCCCTTCTCTTGAGACCAGGAGACATCCTGGCTTTTAAATCAGGCTCCATAAATTTTAAGCCTTAGCATCTCATGTGTTTTGCCTAGAGAGGGGTGGAGGTTCCCCTAGAGAGCAAGGAAAAGAGACTCCTTCTAATGTGACAGTACATGGCTTGGACAAGTGTTTTGAAGGTATCTGAGACAAAGGACAGCTCAGGCCAGTGAAAAAAACAATCACTGACATATCAAGTGTATGAAATGAATCAGAAGAAGTGGAAGAAGGAAGTGACCATTTTCTCTTTCTTGCCTCATTTTTACTTGCGCATAAACCTGCAGGGTTGGGCATCAGCAGGTGGAGTTGCTAAACATCACCCAACAAAAAATTCTGCAAGTAAATAAAATGCTGTAGTTGAAAATCAACACAAATAGACTGTGCATTGTGTGATGAATGCAAATTTTTAGACTGAAAATACTTCTGGTGTCTGCAATGCTCACTGTAAGATGAGAAACAAGGACTCAGACTAATGTCAGAAGCTTGAAACTTCTACAGGTCCATAAAAATCCAAACTTCCCTCTCACAGACTACCTTCTCAACACTACCCATGCGTTTCTCTAACCCATGCTGATTCTTTCTGCTAGAGATTCCAGTGGGAAAATCTGTCACAAAACAAGGTGGCCCCTAACAAGTACATGTTAGTGGGGCAATGTGTCTAGGAGGTCAAGAGCTGCAATGGCTGTCTGGTTTCAGCGATGAGGATGGTATTAGGACCTCAACATGTCCTGGTCCTTTGATGGAGTACCCCTCTAGTGCCCATGAACATATCCTGAGAGCAGAAACAAGGGCTGCATCAAGGGGGTCCCCTCTGCTCCATCCCTTTCAGGGTGAGGGTCAGTACTGGTAGCTGGAGGAGTGTTCTCCAAGGGCAGACACCCTCACTGAGGCAGCACACCTGATCCAGAAACCACCAGAGGTCTGATCCCAGAATCAGCACTGTTTCTTGGTTAAAATCCATAGGGTCTTCATGTTTCTTGGTTAAAATCCATAGGGTCTTCATGTTTCTTGGTTAAAATCCATAGGGTCTTCATGTCCCCTCACTAACAAATCCCACAGATCCTAAAGCTAGCTTTTCTTCTCCCCAAGTCCATGCCTTCTCTTGGACCTCTGTTTTAATTTCTTTTCTACAGACACAGCAGTGATATTGTTATAAGTTGCATGTTCAGGAGGGCTCATGTCCCAAAGAAGTCCAACTTTTCTAACCCATGAGCTGCCAAGTGAGACCTTCATGCAGCCCAGAGCTGCAATCCAACACACCTCCACAAGAAAGTTCATGGAAACAGTTCATGGGCAGGAGACAAATGCATGCCCAGGGTTCTTTCACTCATTCACATCCTGCTTGACTGTGGTAAGACAGCAGCCTGATGGTTTCATCCTCAGGTAGGGATGAGATCACTGACACCCCATCCACCAGCATAACCCACAAGGTGGGTATGTGGGATGATCCTACCATAGGAGCCACACCTGAACACAAGCTGTGTGTGGCATTACAAGCCCACTTCTGCCTGAAAATCTAAGCATTGGTCAGGGTATAGATCAACCTATATACAGAGGAAACCTGCTGTCATCTCCTCTGGCAACTCACAGGGCTATGGGTGAGGGTGTGCCACAGAGAAAGGGAGAACGAAAAGAACCAGAACAATATTATTTCTTGATTTCTATGCTGCAATTAAGGAAGACTTGTGTTTTTCATTTTCACGTGCCTCAACTCCCACCAGCTGCATGCACCCACCCACAGCATGTGTGCTGTGTTTTTATTACAGCTGTAGCCTCAGGTAGCGTGGAATCAGGGCCAAGCATACATTAGTAAAATTAGGAGAAATATCATCTGACGGGTCTGGACGGTGCTGTGGGCAGAGCATATTTGGCAAGACTGCTTCCTTCGCAATCCAGCCCAGAGACATTCCCTGATCCTATCTGAACAGGGACTGAACTTGCAAAACGAGTCTCAGCTTGTGAGCTGTGAGTCAGGGATGTCTTAAACACTGCCTCAGCATCCAACACCAACAAGCCCTTTTTATCTTGTTCATCCTGCTTAAATAACTACAGCAAGCCCTCATGTTAATAGAGTGGTTTTGAGAACTGCAAGCCATAAGACTGTTCTTTTCACACCCTCCAGCACTTGCTCCTTTTGTATTTGGCCATTTTTGAGCCATTGTTGTCCTCTTCTCTGGTTCAGATAATGGAACTCTCAACTACACTGCTCACAGGCAATGGCTTGAAACCTGCATCTGCTCCATATGGCCTTGCTAATGTTCCTCATTGGTGAGCCATAAGGATATACTCACTTCAGTGGGTTTGTCTGTGTAACAGGCTTTGAAGGATGTGTGTGCTTACAACAAAGTATACTTTCCAGCTCCTTCCGAGTATCATTCTAGTAAAGAAAACCTCCTTCATTACTAACATAGTTTCATAGATTGTCTGCCAGGACTGGCAGGAGCCTGTGGAATACCCTGTGGCACCCCTCCATTGTATCTGAGAAAGACTAATGGTTTGGGAACCATTTATTGAAAGATGGTGATGAAAAACATCAGCTCCAAAGAAGACAAGACTGATCTATTCCAGAAAATGCCACCTGGTATTGGCATCACAGTGGCTCAAGCTACCCTTGCCCAAGTTTCAGTGAGAAAGTACAGATGTAAAGGCAGCATGGATTAATGACTGCAGAGGTACATTCACCTTGTTACTAGCAGATGGAAAGGGAAAATATTGTTTAGTTATGAAACAAAGGAATTTAAGACAGAAGTCTGTAGTGACAGAGGATAGAAAGCATAGTGCTTTATTCAAATACAGAGCAACGGAGACAAAAGGCTGATACAAAAGGACTACGCAGGATGTGCCTGATGCCTTCATAGCCTTGATTTATCTTACTTCAAAAACAGGTACATCACAGAGAATAAATGAGTCCTGGATGGTTATAAACAAATTACTTTATGGGAGAGAGAGTGTCGTGCTCCCGTGTACCAAGGATGTACCAAGACTCACCGTTCTCTCGTGTATCAGGAAAGACACATTCAAATCTAAATTTCTAAGAAAGGAAGAGAAAGATCAGATTGGAAAGAAAATAGAGGCAGCTTGAAACTGGCTTTTATCTTAAATGTATTTTGCTCTTTTTCTACAATACAGTGTAATACATTCTACATGCCCCTTTTCTCATCTTCCTTCTGTTTTGAGTATCACTCATTGCTCTTTACATGTCAGTACTGCCCACTATCAGCACCACGCACATTCCTTCAACAAACAACACCATTCCCCTCTCATGGGCTTAGGATGAATTATTTCAGAGATATCATTCAAGGGCCTTAAATATATTGGCTTTTGTGCTATTTTTACTTCTAAGTGCTTGAGCCAGACCTTTGATGTTTCATTTGGGTTCAGGGTAAAATAGAAAACACATTAAAATAAGCAAGAGCTAGTGGTTATGTTTTAAGTGCTACCAGAAGCCAGGGTGAGACTCAGAAGAGGAAGGGAAGAGGATTGCCAAAGATTTCTGTTGAATACTTACTCTCTCCAGGGCTTGTGAATCTGTTCTGTAACACTCTTAATCCCTCCTCCTGCAGAGGAATATGGTAACACTGAAATCTTCATGATCTCCTGCAAACAACAGTTTTAATGCAGCCTTTTGTTTATTGTTTCTAAAAAAAAAAAAAAAAAAAAAGGTGTCATTTCTCCTCTGGAGCCTGAAGGCTCAGGGAAGTTACTGAATGTCCTATCTTGCTCTGCTTCCCATCCTGCATTTTGACAGGCATGGACTAGTCCATACCCAGCCTCCCTGAATGTACCAAAGGAATGAAGTGCTGGATTTGACGGCATGACAATGTTCCAAAGTGAGGGTAAAGGGAAGACAACCACAACTACCTGGCTTGAAGACAGTGTCCATTTCACAGTGGAGGCAGCTCTGGAGAAGATTGAAGGCTATTCAGACTCTCTGGTGATCAAGGGTCTACTTGCTAAAGTCGTGCAGAGGGATCTGGGAAGTCTCTGGGTCTTTGTCAGGTCCCTGAGTACTGGGGCTGAGGAGGAATGTGGGGCTGGTGTGGCCCTCCAAGGCATTCTATGGCTACATGCTCAGAGCCTGTGCCATGAAGGAGAGAGGCAAGTCAAGTCCTGGGAATACCCTTAGCACACAGCATCAGTGTCACCAAAGGTGGCAGCATTCAGGAGGGTGAACTGACCTGCTCCTGCCTCCCCATCCCTGCAGGAGCTGAGAAAAGTCAGAAATTAAGAGCAGATTCAGTACAGTACTTTTGGTGAGTCTGACCCAAGATAAGACAGGAACTTTCTTATTTAGCGCCACCTAAAAGCAAGAAGGGAGGAGACTGTCCCCTTCCAACCTCATGGATTGTACAAGGAATGATTCACATCCAAACCAAAACAATCCTGTGACCATGCCCTGGTAGTTGTGTTGCCTACTTGCTGTTTCACCTAATGAATTTTACTTACCTTTTACTATATCTTTCAGCGTGTGGGTAGACCCATTGTTATCTGTGCCTATTTCAAGGAGACTCTGTATTAGAAGCAAACAGGTATAAACCTGTTGTGTCTAATCTACCTATGTAGAAAGGAGAAAAAAAGTTTGTTTGCTTTTAAAAAATGAAAAGGAAATCCTATAGATGTCATTTTAAAGGAAAAACATTCTGGGAAGAATAGAATAGAAGGAAGGAATAGAAGGAATAGAAGAAAAGAAAGTTTTGAGAAAAATGAAAACAAGTCACATGTAAGTAAGCAGGGAAAATGCATAGTACATTTTCCCTCAACATTTTCCATCAACAGTACACAGAAAATGTACATAGTACATTTTCCATCAACACCATAGCAAGATGGTGTTGATGCAAAAATGGGAGGAGTTTAGAATGTTATTAAACAGAGAACTAACCCTGTGGCACCTACAGAGATTAACAACGTGGCCAGGAAATAACAACATAAAACTGGAATCATACAGGCTACCAGCACTCAGGAAAAAATATCCCCGAAGGACACTCAGAAGCAACCACACTGAGAAAAGGCTGGAAGGTGATCTAGGAGGAAAATGTACATGTAACTTTTGGCAGCCAGTTGACATTGCGAAAGACCCTGCCACTCTCAGCGGGCATCAGCTAACCTGCCTGGCTTAGATACAGCTGGAAGGTTGCTGTTGATTTCTTGGAATATCAATGCCAAACACTGTAAAATCAGAGGCCTCAAAGAAGAGTAGAGACATGATCAGATCATTTGGTGTGGGTTTGATTCATGAAGATTAAGTGATGCTTAGATATAAGCTGGCAAAGAGATAAGAAAATAGCAGACATGAGTCTACAAGTATCTGAAGGATGTAAGCAGGGTCACATAAATATACCTGAAGAGAGAGAAAACAGAATGTAATAGGAAGAAACGAAAATTCTTTACCAGTATTGAAATGACAAGACTTGGATATAGCATCTTAAACTAAGAGAAAATTGTCCTGCATGTCTTTCTCGGTCAAACAGCAGAAAAGTTCCATAGATACAGCCTTGCTTAGATAGGGTAAAAGATAATAATTGCAGCTCAGACTTTCAAGACACAATTCTTCCTGATTACATCTTGGTTAATTTAAAAAGTGAGTTAATTTCTTCATGGATACAGTGAGCTGAAAAAAGCATCACCTTTTTCAGTGTTCTAAAATTCCATTAAAAACATTGTGTAGAATGAACAGTTAAACAAAAGCAAAGAAGCTGAGAGCTAAAACTTAGCAAAATCATTAAAGAAACAGCAAAGAAATATTAAGAGCACTATGCACTCAAATCGACACAGAGGGCCAGATGGTACATACCCAAGGGTATTAAAGGAATTAGCTGAAAAACTCTTAGGCCCATTATCCATTATATTGAAGTGCTCCTGGAGAACTGAGGAAGCCCTGGTGACTGCCAGAGGGAAAATATCGTGCTTCTTTTCCAAAAAGGGAATTACAGATCAATTAATTTGACATCCTTTGCAGGTGAAACTTGGTCTCTAATAATCAGAAAATGCTAGTAGTTGTTCTGCAGGAGGAAAAAACTAGAAATGTGTCACACACATACAGAGATCACATTAAGAAAAGCAGTTGCACCCAAGTGATAGACCTTACAGACAGATTATACTCAGTGTTGATGGGAGGAGGAAAATCACTGGGGGTGGGAAGTGTTGGGTGGGGAGAGTGAAGGATAAGCAGCTGCTTATCCATCATGTGGGATCAGTATACACCGTAGTGGAATATGTTGATGGGAGGAGGAAGGGGTACAGTCCCTTGAGTCACTCAGTAAATTTGCCCTTAAGGGTTTCAGTCACTGACAAGACAACTGGTTGTACAGAAAATTCTTCTGCAGAAAGCTCCTTGATTTCAGTAAGCTATGTTACTCAGTTTCTTCAGACATGGTATTCCTATAGATCCTGATCTATCCCTAAAGTATTCCATGCTGACACAGTTGACTTTAATAGTGGTTGGACTGAGCCCAAAGCATTACAAGAAAGATGTAGGGTGGATACAGAGAATAACAACGAAAGAGATTAAAATCAGCCCCTACAATAGAAAGTGGAGCATGCTTTTAAATATTGCCATGTTGGACTCCTCAGGGACTCCTGCCGTGTTGGACATTATATTCATCTGCAGTAGCATTGAGGAAGGAGAAGAAAAATACATCAATCAAATTCAAAGATAACACTCAGCTGGAGTGTGAATTGCAAATCATTTATTAGAAGTGCCATCCTAAAGGGACTTCAGTAAATGAAGAGTGGGACATAGTGGGAATAGCAAGAAATTGTGCAGAAACATCCACAGGGCAACATTGCTCACTGAGGAGAGGTCAAAGCAGTTACCCTAGAGGCTGTGGAAAGGAGTAATCCAGAAGAGCTCCTTGGATGATAATGTTGATAGAAAGCTACAGCTGATAATTCATTAAAAACACTCAGATCAATCTGCTTTTGAAGTGCTAATAGGAATACCACTGGGGCAGGGCAGGCTGAAAAGAGTGCAGGCAAACAGGTAATGTTATAGATTAACTGGTATAGACAAGAGGGTGGAAGGAATGACCTATTTACTAGCAAGATCAAAGGAAATAAACGTATACATAGCTTGGAAAAGAAAATAAAGAATAAAAATGCAGCAGGGTATAGTCTGATATAGAGACAAAGCTTACCATGAAAGAATGCTCCTGTGTGGGAGGTAGAACCAGGGCTCATCAGAGAGCAGTGATGGGGCTACATACATGACCACACTTGGACTGGGGAGGGGGGTAATGGTCTGATGACTTAACAGGATCTCCAGAAGGATTGGCTTGGAAAGGTCTCCATTGTCTGGAAGAATAGGGTTTAAACTAATCATACGCTCCGGTCCTGTGTTTGGTTCTCTACCTCCAAAGAATAAGCATCTTCCTGCCTCCGAGATGACAGCATGTTTACAGTCACATTTTTGGCAATGTTCCTTGGGCCAGTAAATGTGCAAGTGAAAGCAAAATCATCAGAGCTTGAATACTGGGGTAAAAGTGTCCCAGTGAGTGGAAAGAATGTTGCAGTAGAAGACGTGGAAAATCCCGGGGGCGTGGAGTTGGATCACTCCAGATGTGTACAGACAGTGATTGGCAAGGCAAACATCAGCAGGTAACGAAAAGGACATGAGTTATCACATGGAGAAGCTCAGTCCCAGCAGAAGGATTGCAGATGTCCTTTGTACTGGTGTTATTTGTCCCTCTTTCTTGGAGACTAATTAATGTGGGCCAATGGGGATATAAACCTTACCTTCTTCTTGATATCCCTGTGATAGTACCACTCTTCTCCAGTGTGGGACCTCAGAGAAAGATATGCTACGCTGCCATACCTCAAGGACTTAACTCCTGTTAGCTCACAACCTCAACTGGATTTTTACCATAGACAAGAGATTAATGCTACACATGAATCCGAGTTTTGTCCATCATTTTGTCCATCTTTCTCTGTCAACCACCAATCTGCAAAAAGATGAGAGGACTTACTGAGAATTTCAGTGATTTCCTTACAAAACTGCGGAACCACTGGTTCCACCTGTGCTCCCATTTCTCTGTTATCTATCCACCAGCTTCTGCCTGAGATTTGCGGTGCAAGTTATGATCCAGAAATCTCAAAAGGTGCATGGCCAGATAACAAATTCTTCTTTGTTTTCACACACATCATCTCCAAGCCTTTATTAACACAGGGCTTTCAGGAGCCCACTGCAGGATGTGTCTGCAGCAGGCCCTTTGCTCTTGAGTTTGCACCCAGCAGAGACACTCCTGGTTCTTAGCAGATCTTCACCACAAGTGGCAGCTCTTCACCTCACAGCTCTGGCAGTGCTGCTCACAGCAGCCTAAGGAATTCCTGGCAATTCTTCTCCATGGAAAGGCTTTCGCTGTACATAAGTGATATGAAATCCACCTACATGTTTGGGAGGGTGACAGCACATTGTAATCACACGGCATCACTCGGCTGCCCGTAACAGTGACTGTAGCAACACCAGCGGAAGCTCTGGAGGAAGGGAATGAGAAATTCACTCCCACCACTTGACTCATGTGGGTTGCTGCTTAGATACAGGTTGAAGCAGCCACTGAAGTCATGGCTGTCTGTGGGCTGCTGAGTTTCTGACTTGATGTTTTATGGGGCTCTGCCTATCAAAATATTTGGGATCTGCTCATTTGTGGTTACCGTGCCCAGTTCAGAAGTGTTTTTGCTGCGCAGAGCCATAGTGAGGCACCATCTTGCTCAAGTGCTGGCTGAGTTAGCTGCCTTTGGAGTCTGGTTAATCAGGGAAAGGCCACCCATGTGCAGAAGATTTGAGCTGTTGAAAATAGATTTTAAGGGGCATCCCAAGGCTCCAAAGCTGCTATTCTGATTGGACAATGTGGTGCTTGAATAAGTATTGATTCAAAGAAACAATCAGAATGGGAACATTCAGGTATGGGAACAATTGTTGGATTTGGGACTAGTAATCAAGGGCCCAAAATTAATTTTTGCATTTTCAAAGGGAATGTTACATTGTCTAATCTTCAAATCACACATCACTTTGCTGTTACTAAACGAGAGGAAGGGCAGGCTTGTGGTTGAGAAGGTGGGACAAGTAGTCAGGGTCAGTTCCTAGTTCTAGCCCAGCTTTCCGTAACCCAAGTTACTTAATCCTCCCACCCTTAAGTATAACAGTTCCCTATCAGGAAATAAGACTAATACTCCCCTTCTCCACACTTCATCTGTTTTATCTGTGTAATAATGGGGGGAGATGGAGAGAAGATTTAATATAAAGATGCAAAACCTCCTGAACAGTGGAGTACTTCATCTTGACTAAGGACATATACATTATTGACATTTATATTCATTTCAGCTCTCCCACCACATTCTTTTATACAAAAGAAGACTATTACAGAAAACAACTGTTACAGAGGACAGCTAACTAGATATTATATGTATCTGTCTTTCTGGTCTAAAGAGTCATATTTATCTGTCTGGTATGGACAATGTGTTAGAGGCTCGGTGGTTTTGTAAGTGGACAAATCTTGTGATGGAGAGTTTATTTTGAGTAAAAGGCTGAAGACTAACTCTTCATTTTCATATAATGTCTCCCAGAACTAGCTATTATTCTCTATATGTCTACACCATGAAAGGAAAACACATGTAATTAAAACTAATGAAGGTATTTTATCTGCTTGGGTACAGATTACCATGAGTCTGTTTTACTTCATAAGTATAATATCTATTCTATGTTTTGCAAGCAAGAGTAAAACTGTAAGTTATACTGTTTCCACATTGCGGTGAGTCAGTGATAGACTATTTAATACTTCCTATTCAGGTGAGTGGTGATCCCCTTGTCTGCTTTCAAATTTATGGTCTTCCTTCCTGCCTTTAATTGTCCTAGTCTTCCTGAGGAAATCAAAACATAATGGTATTAACCAGTCATTTTGTTGTACATAAATACATATAATTTGTTTTTAAACTTTAATGATTTTTACCCGTCTAAGGCTGTGGACCTGAGTCAGGGCTCTGATGGCGGCCAAAATATTCTGCTGCATGGTTGGGTTTCTTTGGCTTGATCTCCAAAGTGTCTGAGGACACTTAAGGCCACATCCAGGCCTGAAATCATCTCACACAATCTCAAATGTTTGAAATTTGGGAGCTTAATCTATGTTAGGCACCATAATCTTTGGAGAAACAAATCTGCAGAGCAATTCTTCACATGACTCTCCTATGGTCATTGTAAGAACATGAAAAATCCCCAGTGTTGCCAACCGGGCATGTCAATTGACCCTGCCAGTTGTAGAACTTATCTCTGTGTAACAATTTAATAAGAAAAATAGGCCCTGACAGGATGCAAAAGGGCTCACACATAAGTGCACCTGCACCCGTCAGGTGATCTAAATCCTTCTACCCAAACCATCCCCACAAGGTCATAAACAGATTTCAAGGCCATAAACAGAAGCCTCAAGTCCCTGCTTAGGTATCTGCTGTGCCCATGTATTCAGCATTCTGCAGAGGTTGAGTTGTAGACATCTCTGAGATGAATTCTCCTTCAACCCCCCTTGCCAGCTAATAGGAAAGGAAAGTTTAATATTTCAGTTTCAGTGCTTCTTATCTATGCCTGCATGAATTTATTTTAATCAATAGGATGGAAAGAGAGGTGTCAGTACTTGCAAACCAGAAGTTCTTGGCAGTATTGATGCCACTTTTGACTTATGCTTGATACATATTGCTTTCTGTTTCAGTAATTAACAGTCCTTAAGTGACCTGACACAGAGCACACTGAAATCCGTGGGTTTCAGAGCAGGTTTGTGATGGCCTCAGTGTGTGGAGCTGAGTATATTGATAAAGCATGAGATTTTCAGCCAAGCTGGGGAAGCTGTGCCAGAGTTTGAAGTGCCTCAATATTATTTCCGTTGACAAAATACCTTCTAACACCACGCGTCATATGAATTTTTCATAGGAACAAAATTAATTTTCCTCCATAAACCCTGTAGCAATAGCAGGCTCACATTTAATGACAAAAATCAGTTTTACTTTTAATTTATAGATGAGACTAGGCTTTACAATAAGGCTTTTATCACTGCAACTTCTTTAACAGATTAAAAAGATATAAAGGAAACAGAGTCAGAAATTTGGATTTTTTTTTTGTTTGTTTGTTTGTTTTTTTATAGGTAGTCAAATGCTGAATCACCACAAAATATGCACTGTGCTCTTCCTCCTGCTGCCAAGGAGATTGAGAAAACAGTCACTTTTCCCATGTTTGTCCGTGTCATACTCTCATGGTGTCTGATCTACAAACAGCACTGTTTGTGCATTTGAGCATCGACAAGACTGCAGGTGGGACTCTCATGTAAACCAAAGGTGAGACAGATCCCAGCTCAGCATAGCAGTCCATGTTATTTTGATGTCCTCTTGAGGTTACTCTGCTAAATATGGTTATGCTGAACACATTCACTCCTTCGGGCAGATAGGACCGTTCACAGCTATTTGCCAAGCACAGCCTCTGTGCCTGCTGAATACGAGTTTCTTCAAATCTGGTGGTTATCTAAGTCTCTACATTTTCACAGAATCATGGAATCATAAGATCACAGAGAGGCTTGGGTCGAAAAGTACCTTGAAGACCATCCAGTTCCTATCCCTCTGCCATGACCTACACCAGGTTGCCCAAAACCCCATCCAGCTTGACCTTGAACACTGCCAGGTATGGGAGAGCCACAGCTCCTCTGGGCAACCTGTTCCATGCATCACCACACTCACGGGAAAGACTTATTCTCTAATATATAATCTAAACTTACTCGCTTTCAGTTTGAATCCATTCTCCCTTGTCATGTCACTACGTGCCCTTGTAAATAGTCTCTCTCCAATGTACATATTTTGTACATATTCTGTACAATATTTTGTACATATTCTTTAGAAGCAGTAGCATTTGAGTTGCAAGTCCAGGTTCTGACAGGGTCAGCATTTCTGTCTGTTCATTTAGGGCATGGTGCTAAAAGCACCAAGGTCATAGGTTTGATACCCATTTAAGAGTTGGACTCGATGATCCTTGTGGGTCCCTTCAAACTCAGAGTATTCTGTGATGTGACAATGCATCATTCATTTTCTACTCATTTATTCCAAAAAACATTGACAGTAACTGTTAAGATGTGGAGCAATATTAATTAGATTTAAATTATAATTACTGTCTAGGAGACATAGATGCAAGCTAATACACCTCTTTCCCACACTACTGTAGGATATATTTTGTTTTCAAAATATCCTGAATGGAATATCTTCCTGAAGTCTCTGCTGCTCCCATATGTTGCTTTTAAATATCAGATGAGTTTTTCCAGTTGGTTTCAACATCTTATGCTGTGGCCAGCTGATGTAATTTGGCATAGATCCATTATGCCATTGGAAATATGTCAGTCTATACCATCTGAGATTACAGCACAATTCTAGTTTTAAATATAGTTAACATCTTTTTAATGCATTCTTGAATAATGCTAGTAAAACCTGTTTTATCTCAGTTTCTGTCCTCACTAAGCATATGGGTAAAAGTTAACATCTTAGGGAAGATGAAAGAGAATAGGACCTGTCCCCACTCAATCTTTAAAAGCAAATATTCCTTACAAAGTCATGATGGAAAGGACTGAGTTTCTGTAAGACCAGTGGGATAGAAGAACATAATTTACCATTTTAAGTGGTTCTGAAAACAGAGCTAAATTCAAAGCATTGAAAAAAAATTTTTGGCTTCAACTCTGGCGCTGCTTAAATTATTCACTGTAAATATATGACCATACAAATTTAACAGTTTCGCTGTTCTTTGTCATTTCATTGAATGAGATGACCTTGATTTGCTGACTGTTCAAAGCACACTTTTGCCTATTAAATAACTTTCAAGTGTTCACCTTGGACTGAATGAAAATATTACTTATATGCTCATGTAACTCTTCCCCTTGAAGTGCCAGTCTAATTATATCAAAGAGAAATACACACACATTGCCCTCATGATCCAATGTAAGGCACTGATTTGACAGGGCTTTTTAAATGCCTGGAGCTGCCACATGTTGATGGTCCCTTGTGTGGTCTCTCATCTCCACACCCTGATGCTCTGTGATGATCTATGGGATGTTGGAGGGAGCTGTCAGGGACTAATGATGTTTTAAGATAGACTGACTACCTCCTATTTCAGCAGGGAAATTTTGGATTATTTTCTTAAGTTATTCTTAAGCCGTTCTTGATATCTCTAAAAGCCTGTTTTAGACCATTCAGCTCAAGTCTGGGGTATCTGAGAGTTAGGTGTATGAGTGAAACAGAGCTGATACACATTTCAGTCTGTCTTTTCATACCCTCAGCTTGTCTGCCAGGCAGTGCACTTGCTGCTTTTCAGACTGTCTGGTGACATCTGAAATCCACTCAAGTGTGAGTGGAAAAGCAAGAAGGATGTCATTTGGGAAATGAGCATTTCAACATGAGGATGTTATTGTGCTACTTTTATACAACAACAAAATAAAGTTTAGAGGTCTCTTCTGTGCATGCCATTGCAATATGGTGGGGAAAATATAATTTTACATATATAAAGCAACCAAGCTCTGAGAGACTGCAAGATCCCTCCAGATGATATAAAGATGCCAGTGCCTGGGAAAAATAAGTTAAAAATCCAAAGCTGTGTGAAACAGTAAAAGGCAGGGCACAGACTGGACTAGCAAAACTCTCCTCCAAAGCAGTTTGAGGATGTCTACATGGAAGGTCAGGCTTCTTATAGCTATAGTCCCATTAAATGTTCCTCCAATCAGAGATTACAACACAAAAAGCTTTTTGTAACTTTTGGGCTGATTGTCATGTCCAAAGGGTATTTAAATATGCTCTTTTTGACCTGAAGAAAGCACTGCTTGCCAAGGGTAACTGAAAATTGATCCAAACTCAAATGTGAGTGGTAGCACTGGTATCCTTCACCCTGACCACCAATGAAACTTCCAGCACTTCTTATGTAAAATGCTCCTCATCAAGGTCTAAGCTGAGTTCATGAGACATTTGAACTTTGTCCTGCTGTGGTTTAAGACAATTGGTTGTGTTGCAGCCCTTGGCAATGCTGCCAGTCGACACCAGCTGGACACATCTCCTTCACCATTGGTCTTCACAGTGCGCTGCACCCAGCAACTGGCAAATATTCAGTGGTTTTTCTGTTGCTTGTGTTTCTCCTAATGGAACTCCTAAGTAACCTAATTGGTAATTCCCATTTTAATGAGCTCCTTATTATGGAGTTAATAACCTGCATTATTTTGTGTGGTTCTAGCCATTAGCAGCCTGACATTAAATGGTTTTAATTTGTTTTGATGCACATCTGTTGACTTAGCGTCTCAAAAAGTAAATAGTTCAGTGCAGATTTGATCAGGAACAAATTTGGTATATGCCCTTGAGGTCCTAAATGCAGGCAGCAACCCTCCCACTATCTGCTCTATTTCAATTTGCCTTATTAAGACTTTTCGAAGACCCAGCAGGATGCATTTTTCCAATATGATGCCCCACAAAGTTGTCCTGCCTCTGCAGTAATTGGTGGCAGGCTGTTGCAACCCAGCCGGGCTGTTTTCAAAGCATCTCCCTAGGTGCTGAGCTCAAGAAATGAATTGACACTGGCAACTTGAGGGAAAAAAAAAAAAAAAAAAAGAGGAAAGAAATCTGAAAAGGGATTTGAATGGGCAGGGGAGGAGAAGGAGGACTGGTTCCCAGGGATTTCACACATAACTTCTGTTGCTATGGCAATCGCTCCGTCTGTCCGTACTTGTTCGGAGCAACAGCTTCATCCAGAGCTGCACAGGCAATTTCAACAGTTCCCATTTGGGAAAGTGGGGAGCAAGCAATGGGGATGTTTACTCCAAAAACAACCTGGTGTGTTTGGGGGTGTGATAGAGAGAGAGGAAGGGTTTGCAAATATGCATTAACCTGGTGCTTGTTCTTGCCAGGGTGTCAGCTGGGGCATGTTTGTGTTCAGCACCCAGCACAACCACCACCTGAGTTTCAGCTGGAGCTTCTAGGCAGAGTCATGGTACAGACAAGCAAAAAGGTTTGGGCCAGGGAAGTGAGAATTCAGGAATCACACTCTCCAGCATGTGGAAGAACTACAAAATATATCTTCTATCCAAATGTCTCTTTTACGTGCTCCCAAACTACTAGAATGGGAGAAAGTGTTGAATCCTTGGTAAAACACCGTCTCACCCACAAATTGCTTATAACACTAATAGTAACATGGCACAGACAAGAATCTGTGGGAAGAGTGAATCACTGGAAATGACATATTTAAATAGCACCTCTTGGCATTGTATTATGTCTTCTCTGTTCTCGTGGGATCCAATCCTGGAAGATCTGTTGTACTCTAGACCTTGAGGATGCACTCAGTCTTCCAGCTCTGCTTAATCTTGGCCTTTCCAAACACAGGAGCCGGTCGAAGAGTTCCTTGCAGCAGGGAACCAGGTGGCTCCCTTTCATTGACCTTGAGACAGGCCAGATTTCAGCTGTGGTTCATGATGCTATGTGCCCACAGAACAAGAGGGCTGCAGCCTAAGTCTAACCTGCATGCAAGTAATCTTGCTTCTACAGAAGGTATTTTCACCAGGGTAGGATGGAAGAAATCCTCCATACCTACCCACACCCTTTTCATCGTGTGATTTCAGGAAACTGCTCCCTCGTGATAAAAAGTTCCTGCAATAATGCACCCCGAGGTGTTGGGTTTTAAATTTTTCCAGCAAACAAGACATGTCCTGCTTAGAGAAGTACTCGCCAGGCTGCAGCTTGCCAAGTGCTGCGATTCAGACTCAGAGAATTCATTTTTTTTTTTTACCTCTTTTTTTTTCTTTTTTTTTTTTTCCTAAATTGAACTGGATCAAGTCTTCATAAGAAAGGAATATCTTGGCACAGCATGGATAGAAAACAAAGATAATGCCAATTGCGTGTTAACTTTTCAACTGGCATGTATTTTTTTGTTCAGACCTGGTATTAGTGGGATGTGATCTTCCCTCCAGTGCCAGAGAGGTTAATGTAACTGTCACTGCAATCACTTGAGTTAGGCAACACATATCTCAGTTTAAATCATGCTTCACATGTGGACTTAGAGTATTGAAAGCATTTAGGATTTCAATCCACACTTCCTCTTTCAAGTCAAGGCTTCTTTCAGCTTCTCCGAATACTTCTGATGACTTTTTAAAGAAACGGAACCAAGTGGATACAATTTCCAGCACGCAGAGCACTACAAGCCCTGTGCCTCTCTCCCCATGAGTCTTGCTCAGAGCAAGGACTGCATGTGCCTGCCAGCCTTACCTGAACCCCCATGGCCACCAGCAGTGGTCTGGAGGAGCTTCTGCTCCACTTCCCTGCGTCATTCAGAAATGTTCCCTGCTTCCATGTGCCCTGCAGTCCACTTTTATCTGGAATATATGTGATGCCTCCTCTCATGCTCTGATTGCTGGTGTAAGCAGCACCATGAGGAAGGGAGCATCTGACCAGGGAAAACCCCTACCAGAAAGCCCTGCTCAGAATAAATACCATTAAGGTCAAGAAGGGTCCATTTCGTTGGGGCACACAGCTTCCCTCATTTCTGCTGGCTGGAGTCATGTGAATCTCCCTCACTTTTAGTAGCAGGTTGTTTATTTCCCAGCTGTTGAAGTATTCCACTTAAATATATGGGCTCCTAATGGGGTTGCATCCTCACTACAAGAGTGAGAAGTAGTAGGGCCTATCTGAAGTGAACTGCCATGCAATCATGTTTCTCTTTGAGAAAAATCTCATTTTTTCCAGAGGGCTCCCCCAGCCTGGAAGCCTGGAGATAAGGAGGGGAAGATAAAGGCTGTGCTGTGGGGCTGTTTGCATTGGAAGAGACAATAAAGTTGATGATAGCAAATGCTGAGTTTATGAGACTGAAAGGATGGATGGATGGAAAATTACTGAGATATTATATGCTGCTTTATCTTGGGAACTCAAGCAAATGTGATTTCTAGCCCAGCACGATATGATACTAGCTGAGCTGCGTCCTAAGATACACAGGAGAATGCCTGGCCTCTCCAGCCTGCCAGCCCACTGCTCTTCTCAAGGTTCTTTTCTGAGCACTTCACAGCATGGACAGAGGGTAGCCTGGGGACTGGCATATCTGGGCTGTCAGGAATCGTGTCCTACCTGTGCCACTCCTAGGAAAATCACACAGCCCTGTTCCTCACCTTCCTTTGATTTTTATCTGCGTCCTTTTGGGGTTCTGAGCCTTCATCTGCCTGTCAGTCACTTTATGTTATTTTTTTTAAGGTCTAACAGCACTTCCCTTCCCACAGCCATGTTGTGCAGATAAATAGGTGATGCCTGAGGGTGTATACTCCAAGCCTTTCTGGCAGAGTAAACCTGAGGCCAGCACAGTGAGTTGGCCTCTGGGGCAGCAGAACAAGAGACTGTACTGCTCTTAAAACAACATTCAAACCAACAAACAAATGAATGAGGCACTTCCCTAACATCTGAAGCTTCCCTAACCCTTTTCTAGTGCTCATAGCTGCCAGAAAAAGTGTTCATGGAGGATTAAGCTGACTGAATGGAGGCATAAGGAGACTTTATGTCCTCCAGCCTGTTCTTTGCTGTGTTGAATCTCTGTGATGGTAGGATGAATTCTTAAATGCAAGATCCACAAAAATGGAAGGCTGCTGATGTAGCTGAGCTGCAATTAAATTTGGGCCTTCATCATTCCATCATATTTTTCCCTTCCTTCTTCTCTTCTCCCCCTCTATTTCAGTGAGTCCAAGCAAGGGCTGGAGGGTAGGAGTAGTTCCAGGCTGTATGTATGGAAGAACATGCAAAGCCCAAAGGATGCACCTGGGTCGTTTCCAGGGAACTGACTGCAGCCTGTGGGTCATCAGTACCCAACAGCCAGGTCTGGGCACAGCTGGCCCCCATGCAGGGCTCAGCCTCATGCATCCAGAACCAAAATGGAGAAATGGTCTGTGACAAGCTAAATGGCATCCTGCACCCTTTTCCATTCCAAAGTTACTGCAGAAACATGCCAGGCACTGCAGGGATTATAACTTTGGTTTGCTTTGCACATGAAGTTTCCAAAAGAAAGATATTAGCCCTTCCCTGAAGCACAGAGAATGGGAAGGGTAGAAATAAATGAAAGGGCTACATTCCTCTTAGATATATAGCAATTGGGACAATGAGAAAACAACTTACACCATTGCCTTCTTATCTGAAACCTCATCCATTTGGTTGTTTTTCTTTTGGTGGATGTTTTGGAGGAGGGGGCTTCAAAAAGGAACACACTTTCCAAAAGTAGGCACAGAGTTTTTCATATGTGAGCTTCAGTGCTTTGGGTGATGTCTTCAGTTTAACTGCTGGGGTCTGAGAAAAGAGGTCCTGTTTCCAGACTGCTCTAAACAATGGAGACAACTCAGTGCATCCCATCAGCCATACTGATCCCTCATTGCTCTGGTCGATGGTTACAGAGGTTTCCTGCCTGACACACTGTTTCTTCACAAGCTTGGAATCTGCCAGGGCTTTAGAAAGGACAAAATTTATGCAGGTGTGCATTCCAGACATCATACCCCTAAGAAATGACACAAAAAATTAATCTAGATTTACACCAGTGCAGTAGGTCCTCCCAGATGAGAAGGGAGCTCAGCATACCTTTAGGAGCCTGGCCCCACTGTCCCAGCATTGGACATCCCTTGGACCAACTGAGTATGAAAGAGATGGGAAAGGGTCTTCAGCAGACCAAGCTGCCATAGCCTTCTCTGCAACTGCTACTGCCTCAGTTTCCCAGTTCCCAAGGAGGTCTGGAAGAAGGCTTCAGCAGGGGCTCATTAGTCCCGTGGTATGCCCATGGGGAGGAGGTTGTCCTGTATTTTCACATCTCACAGGTAACTAGAAGTATGGGAAATACACTCAAAGCCCCATTAGGTATTCAAGGGGCAGCATTTGCACTCTAAGATCTCACACTACAGTTTCATGACCCATGTGATGGCGCTTCTCACTACAGGCTGCTCTGCATATTGACCCTGCAAACTGGAGATATATATATATATACACGTGTGTGTGTGTATATACATATATATAAATATATATCTTCCAGAGATTACTGGGTCACAGCCTTCACTGGCATAAATAGGTGCAGGACCAACAGGGCCAGATGGTGTATGCCAGAAAACATGGCTCTCTGTGACTGCTGCTGAAAATCTTGCTGGGATGGAACTGCCTGTGACATTTTGTTGCATGTCACATTGTTAGCGAAACTGAGCGAATAACTCATTCTAAATCATCCAGGCAATGGATGCAGCCACATCAGTGGTCAGAAAGTCCACACGGGACTGGGCCAGAACTTGCTGGCCATGCATGGTTCCCCATCCCGTCTCCCCAGTTCACCAGGGAATTACTCCCTCCACAAGGCTGGAGAGGAGACAAGTTCTCCCTTGCAGTTTATGTCCTGTCCAGTCTGGCCATGGCCAAATTATCCAGGATCAATGTCCAGCACTCAGAGATTAATTTCCCATGACTCATGATATAATAACACCTACTGTAATTCCTTGTACAACTCCTAGCATTGTGTTTCTAGGATTCACCACCTGAAATTTGAGGAGAACTGCGAGGGCTTGATTGGTATGTGGATTACAGGGCGTCTCCCAGGGATCTCACATCCGGAGAGCAGAAAGCACCCCCTTCTCAACTACAAATATTCCAACCCAGAAGTGTGGAGGATTTCCTGTTTGCAGAGATCCCAGATGTTTGCTTTAAAATTCACTCCAGCCCAAATGTTCAGGCTGGTGAACTTGTTCACTGGACTGCTTCCAGAAAGTGAATGCAAAAATGGGGCTGGGACAGGAGTGACAGGCGATGGTTTATTAGTTCACTTGTGTGTGAGTCAAATGCAAAGAGACACTGTCTGGGATTTGACCAGCCATGATTGGAAAACTTGTAGGAATCAAGTAATGGAGATGGTAGAGGAAATCCTGTCATTCATTGTTTTAGTCTTACTGATGTAACTTTTATGTCCCTTTTATCCCTTGTCTCATCTGAGGCTTCCAGAGGGAAAGTTGTGACTGACAGTTTTGGTCAGACAACCAGACATGACGTGCAAGAGGTCAATTCATTCTCTGTTTGTCAGAGAGGAAGAGATTTATTTGCTGTAGGTACATCCGGCTTTGACTTCTTTGAGATGCTCTTTGTTTATGCAAACCAGTCAGCTAGGGGCATGGAGGTCAAGATCTACATCCCAAGTAGGAAATCGGTGCTCAGAAATAGCAGCCCTGGGAGTTCATGAGATGAAGCCCTCCAGGTTCCCTCTCCAATGCACCCTGTGGAAGGAAAAACAAAAGCCCTGTATTTCTACGGGAGGGAGTACTTATGGCTTTAAATTGCAAAGCCAAGCTTTATCACAATGAAACCAAATGATTTCAGAGCAGATATGCAAAGGAGCTGATTGAGAACTATTAGCTAACTTACATTTTTCAAATGGAAATTCCAAGCAGTTTAGAACATGGCATGTTTTGATAAATTTTGCCATACCAGCCTCTTTCACAAAAACATTTGGTGATTGAGACAACAAGTCCCTGTTTACTGTTTACACAAAGAATAAAGGTTAGGTTTGCGCCCAAAAGACTCTTAGTAAATCAAATCAGGTGGCTTTCTTCTCTGGAGCTGCAGTCATGTGGTAACCATCAGAGGGTTTTATAAGCTGGAGGCTATCTCTACATGACACAGGTCCTCTCTTTCTTTACAAGTTACTTTTACTACTTGTTTGCAGCCGTGGCTTCTTTCTTGTTTTCCTAACTCATTGCTGTTAAAAATTGAAAGTGCTTCAAGTCTCAGGTGAAATAACCCCCTCCACTGACCCTGTTAATGACAGGCCTATGTACTTGCCTTGCATGGAGTTCATACAGCCGGTTGGTTTCCTTGTGCTGCCATCTACAGAGCAAGCAACAGGTAGTTCCTGGGGATTATCAACAGCCAGTTAATCACAAATCCTCCTATTTAAATCTTCATGGTCAGCTCTGATAAGCAGTGATGGCAGCTGGGACTGCTGGTTTTCTCTTCCAAGACTGTCCTTGAAATCACTATAAGACTGTCAATCCAGATGTCTTTGCTGCTGGAACTTCAAGGTACCATACACGCCTTCTATTTTTTTTTGCCAGAAGTGAAGAAAGCAGACAGGGAATGTACTGATTTATAATTTGCTAAAGTCCTTAAAAATCTTATCCAGCCTGAGCAATGTATGAAACCCTACTCCAGGTGGCTCCTTTAGGTTTCTCTGTGTGGTGCAGACAGTGACTGCAGTCAGAAAGTCTGGGTGCCAAGTGTACAGACCTGCCTGCAGAGGGGATTGCAGGGTAAGGAAGGCTGTCCCTGGGATGGGGCTGCTGCCGGGTGTTCCCCTGCAGCAATGAGAAGGAAGCACTCCAGCATGATGGCCTTCTCCTTCCTGTTGTGTTTGCTCCCTGGATGGCAGCAGGCAGGAAACACCAAGGTCTGGTGCGAGGTTATAGGTTCAGCATGCAGACCAGTGGCAGGGCACACACAAAGACATTCACAGGCACGGAAAAGCCAGACACTTGGGAGGCTGCAGCAAACACTGCCTGTGATTTCTTGTGTCAATTTTGCTCAGCTCCCCACCAAACACAGCTGTGAGCCAGCTAGCTCTCCCATCCCACTCCCAACAAAAGGAAAAACAACTAGTAAAAGGCAAAAATTTAGTAAAGGAATATATTTCTCTAGCCCTGTGGAAAATCACCATCCTTGGAAATGTTCAAAGAAGGTGTAGATGTGGTGTCTAAAGACATGATTTAGTGGTGGACTTGGCAGTGCTGGGTTAATGCTTGTACTCAATAATCACAGAGGTCTTTTCCAGCCTTAATGGTTCTATGATTCTATGAAATGGTGGGGTTAACAAACTCCAGCCCTTCTAGGGGTCTGTTTGGGTCTGGAGAGCATCCAGGCACCTCAGAGGAAAGGGAAACATGCTGCTCCTGCAGATTTGCTCTGTGCCGGAGACTCCTGTCCTCCTTCACAACTCTTTCTCCTGCACAAAGCTGCAGCCAGCACCCTCCCTGCAGCATGGCCTTGCAGGAGCCAAGGAGGAGCAGGGGTGAGCTACGGCTCACGGAGCTGCATTGGGAAACCAGCCTACGCAGGGGCACACACAGAGCAGGCACTGCTGGCCCGGCTGTGGCTGCCGGGACCTGCGGTGAGGCAGAGCTTTCACTCACCTAATGGCTGAGCTGAGCTTGCCAAAGCAGGCAAAGATATAACCTGCAGCTCCCTGAACGTGTTTGTGCAGCTCTTGGGCCGCGTCCCGGCAAGGAAGGAGGGCACTAGGCAATAATAACTCACATACCTGCACTGGGTTGTGTAAATGCGGCTGTGAGCACCCGCCTGCCATGTTGCTGCATGTGCGCTGGTTTTATTGCTCTCTGCCCCAGCAGTGTGTACGCTGGTATGCTCAGGGTGGGGTTCATCACAGGTTTCCATGATTTATTTGCCTTCTCTTTGCTGGGGTTCCTGAAGCTTCTGAAGAGGCTTTTGGGACTGTTAGAAGGAATCTTTATTTTTTTTGTGCCTCTTTCGTTTTTTCCAGATGAGCCTGTGTCCTACATGTCTTTGGCTTCAGGGTCACTGTCATATCCACAGGGAAAAAGACAGAGAATAGGGACTATTCTATGGTGCTGAGGCAAGGTATGGGTGGTCTCAGATCTAGATCAGAAACTACTCTTAAATAGGACAGGAATTAGTTTTATTCCCAAAGACTGACATCCAGGACTCTGCAGCAGCCAGCACTGACGAAGGACTTATGGCCACCACATGGATATTGCTGAAAGCCTTACTTCCCCATATAGAGAGGCTGCTGGTCTCTCCTCAGGGATCTAAATCCTTTGCAGAGGAGAGCCTAATGAGGCACAACAGCCATCCTGATTCTTCAGTCTCAGTTTTCAGGATGCTTGCTCCACCTACGCATCCCACACGGAGCCTTAATTCCCTTGAGCCACCTCCTGGGCTGATGGGGAGGTACCAAGGCAGTCAGTGAGTCAGCTGCAAGCACTCAGTGCTCCCTCTGGGTGCCTTGCAAGAGGTTGGGGGTACAGATAAGCCCTCCTCCTTCCCTACAGAGGACACCCAGCTTTATTTAAAAATACATGATTGACATTATTACCATGCACAACCTGGAGGCTGCAAAAACCTGTAGGGAAAGATGCCGTGAGACGAAGAGAAGTCATCTGCAGTGGAGGAATCATCATGTTGAGCTGCTGCCCTCTGCTGCTGTGCAGCCCCAGACAAGGAGATGGTCAGATGGATGCATCCATTTCCAGCAAAACTTCTCAATGGAGGCTTCCAGAGGCTGCAGAGCTGAATCTGCGCATGCCTGCCATCCTGCCTTGCCTTAGGACCAGGAAGCTTCTCCCAGTTTTTTTATTCAGGATCAAAGTAAACATATTTGTTCAGCTTGTCCCAAACACTCACTGTCAATGTAGGCAGACTATGAGGAGGTAACTGTCATTTACCAAGATAAAAGGTTGCAATTTAATTGCTATTTATCTCTTACTGTGCTTTGCTGACCTGGCAAGAGTGAAAATGAATGCAGCACTGCAAAGAGGTGCTGCACTCATGCCCAGGAGCAGGGAGCCTCTGGGCACAGAGTCCTCAGAGCCTTGTCATATACCTGGTACCCCTGCACACTACGCACCATCCCCATTGGTCATATACTAATGTAATAACACTTTTTAAACAGATCTTTGATCAGTACCTAAAGGCTGCCTAAATGCCAGCAGCAGGAAGTAGCTGGCAGAGGTGGTAGCAGAAGGAATGAAGTGCTCAGTGAACACCCAAACCAGACACACGAGCTCCTGCTGGGGTGTCTTCAGGCCAAACTGCAGAGGAACACCTAGGGACAGAGGATATAGGGAACCCATTTAGGAGAGGGCTGTAGGCAGCCCTGAACAACAGCAGGGACTAGGAAGCAGTATTAAAAGCAAAAGTTTGTGAGGCACCTGAAGCACAATCAGACTTCTAATTTGGTTCCTGATGACGACAGGACATAGCATTTGCTGGATCTGGATGAAGGATATATCCATTTCTAACTGAATTGACTGGCACACAGAAAGCAGCATCATAAAGTAAGTGGCAAATAGATGACACTTCCCTGCTATCACAGCTTGTCCTGTTGCTGACCATACCAAGAGGTGTGATGACTCTTTATACCTCTCCCTCCCTGAGTAAATAAACAGCATAGGCTGTGAGATCTACTCAAGAAAATAAAGTTGATGCAGTCTCTTGTATTTGCAAATGTGCATTAAGAGATATGGTCTCTGTTCTGCCCTGTGCTAAATCCCATATCCACCTCTACAGACAAATTCTAGATAAAGTTTAGAGCAAGCTATTGTCCTAGGTTCACCTTTTCTTCTTTCTTGAAGGGAACAAGGATTTTAAAAGCTGTCTGGAAAAAATGTGTCATTTTCTATGACAATAACCTATTGAATCAGCAAATTGCTTTTGTAGAATACAAGAGTTCATCTGAAGGCACCTGCTGTGTTCATCCAATCCAACTGAGTGTCAGATATATAAGCGAGTATTTTAATGTGTAAATTATTAAAATTAGACCAAAAATCATAATGTTATTTAGCAATAGTGGGTAAAATGTCTGTCACTTCATCTTGAGCAGAGTGTACTATGACGATCGGCACCCAAAACAAAGATCACAGACTATATCCCCAATGCTGCTGTTCTTTTCACTCCAGAAACATTATGCCCTAGATATACCATAATATTTTTTCAGCAAATTAGCAAAAAAATTCTGTTTTACTTAGCATATGCAATGCATTCTGCACACCGCTACTGTCAAAATTGTAACTGCATAATGGAATATAATTTGGGATGTAAAAATGACATTTTAATATGCTCTACTCAGGGAGCTGAGTTTGATATGTCATGCTGGCATACTGGTAATTTACATTTCCCATCGGGCAAACTAAAAGACAAGCAGTCATGCTTTCCAGAAAGGTGTCAAGTCATACTCTGTCAAAAATATTCTTTTCTAGGCCGTACAGAAAAAAATGTTAAATTTTGCAATCTGTGGCTTAATTCAGAGAAGATAAGCGGAGTCACATGCTTTAGGCCAAAACTACCATAGTCAGGTGATTGCTAGAGAAGGCAGTCACAATCACACCAAACTGGAAACAAGTAGAAATTATGTGTAAGCCTTGCTCTATTCTGGTGCTTGGGGTGCCTCAGTTTGGGGATCAGACTCGGCCAGGGGCTGATGTTGGAGCTGGGCACGATAACTGGAGATGCTCAGGGCACAAGACATTTGGAGTTACAGTTTTTGGTGGATAGTTTTAACTACCTTTCCCTTTCTGTTAAAAGCTGGGGAAATGGTTTCTCAGATATGTGACTTAAACCAGAGTTTCTGTTGACTGCCATACACTAGAACCTGCCCAGTTACATCTCAGCAGCTGCCAGAAAAGACCAAGAGAGCTGAGCTTGTGACTAAGCACCTATTTCCACAAATTACAGCCTATTTTCTGAATCAGGATCCTACTGCTTTAGGAAAGAGATGTTGTGCACAGTGGTGGACATGCAAAGGAGTCTGCAGACCCGGGCTCTGCCACCACCATCCATGACAGCAGGCTGCAGGGAAGAGGGTTTGTCACTGGACGATAGGAATCTCTGAAACTGCAGCTGTTCTGCACCCAGACACGTCCCTTTTCCTCCTGCAGTGACCCCAAGCCCGGGACCATGCCTGAGCCCCACCTCAGCTGCACACCAGACACTCAGGAAGGTCACAGTGCAAGTCGGGACTTGCTGGCCCCTAAGAGGCACAGGGACATGCCACCTCTCTGCAGCAACAGCCACCTCCACTGATGGCATTTCCAACACTCTCAGTGCTTCATCCTGATTGCTCCTTGCCCAATTAGAGGGCTTCCTAACAGGATGTCATGTCATGTTATCTTTATTTGCACAGTGCTTCAAACTCCAGAGAGCTGGCCGGGCAGCCCTGCAATGCCAGACACTGACTTAAAGGTACCTTGGCCAGTTTATCATCTGCTCCCTTAACTACTGATTGCTTCACAGGGAATCCTCTGATCTCTCTCCTTAGATTTGGAGCCTTGATGGACAAGCAACCCCTCCACCCCTTCAATTTTTTGTTCTGCCCTATTTCTGTTTTATTTTTGGTGAAGGAAAAAAGCCTGATCCCTCCTAAGTGACAGGCTGGGTTCATCCTGAAGGTCCGAGCAGAAGCACTTTCCAGACTCCGGTACAACCCTTCTGGGGCCAGAGTGTCAGAGGAGACTTCTGCCAAGTGAAAGAAGCTTTCAAATTCCACCACAGAATCTTGCCTGGGAAAAGGGAGTTTCTGAGTTTCCACAGCTCCTGCATCCCTTTTCTGCAATATCCCACCAAAAAGTTGGATCTAGCTGCTTGTGCCAGCTGGGTTGGAGCAGGACATAGTGAAGGTGTAGGAGACACAAGTACTGCAGTGACTGCCTCCCATTATCCACCAGTATAAAGCTCCCGGCTGGCAAGTGAGGCTTCTCCATTGAGTGCTCACAGAACCCAGTGTGCTCCAGTTCTGTCCCACCAGCAGATCAGCAAAGCTGCCCCAGGATGAGCCCACCTGGCCTCTGACGTAGCCCAGCCACGAACAGACACTTCCAGTGACTTACATAATAGTATAAAGACTCCCTTTTGGAATAAGGGGTGTATTAGCAGGTGAACCTTCATCACCCTGATTGGTTTGGCATTGCATTTTGGCTGATGCACAAAAGCCTCACAGTCACACAAAGGTGCCAGTGTCACACGAGCTGCAGCTGTAACACTATATAAGGTAGCAGAGACCAGGGATCCCCATGGAGGCTGGGGCTGTCACACCAGGGAGTCTGTTAGTGCTGCAGGCTCACTTCAGCACGGTAAAGGATGTAAGACCATTTTTTGGACTGAGAGCCTTCCACAAAGTGGAGTACCTGCTGCAGGATGGTCCACGTGACTGGCAGTGTGTTAAAAGCATGGGGAAATGGCACAAACACCAAATGTGCAACAAAATGTGTGCACGCACACTCATGGAACATGCAGAAGTGAATGTTAGAAGTGAGACAAAAACAGAGGAGAGACTTGTGGAACCAGCAACCCCTGGCCACCTATTTCTGTGCTGCAGTAGAGCAGAGAGACTGCAACTGCCACCACCAGCTCCAAAAGCATCTGTATTACATGGGATACACTGGAATACCATGTTCAGTAGAGCCTTTCCTTATCTTCCCTGTTCCCACCGGCTGTCCTTTTCAAGTCTAATTTAACTGCCCATGTGCTGAACCTCATCTTCTCCAACTGGACCAGAAATACTGTGTGTAGGTGCAGGAAACATAAACATGCAGTTCAAATTATGCTCTTTAATTCCACTGGAGAAAGAGACTGTCTGGGGATTACATGGGGCAAAATCATGCAGGCAAGGCTTTCTAAGACTGCCTCGAGGCATACAATTTCAGGGAAGCTAAACCTGGCCCTGAGTTGTTGTCCAGAGGTGGGAGAATCAGAGAAGCAGCTTGCAGGCAGCCTGAAATCCTCTTCCAGGTTCTCCACAGAGCATAATGCTCAGGGTTTCTGCACAGTTTTCCCAAATACCAGATTCGAGCCAACACATCCATGCTCAGTGGAAGGATTTCTTCTTAAGCAGCTGTCTGTGTCCATACTGCAGTTCTTGGGATCTGAGAGCAAATTATGAAGCAACTGCATATAAAACAGGTCACCTCTGGGAAGAGGAGGGGAAATAAATTGTCACAAAATATATGTGAGAACAGGAAGCCGTTTTTCTTGGGAAATGAGGTATGTTGTCCCTGTGCAAGCCTGAATGCAACCCTTCCAGTTAAGACATTTTAATAGCAATAGGGAATTGTCTTGTCCCATCTGCAGAGCAGCACCTTTGGACTTCTTCTCTGTTAATGGAACTGAGATTTCCCATCCCCCAGTGATGACTGGAGTAGTGGCCTGAGGAAAAATTCTTTATTCATGTGAAGACAACCCAGCAGCTTCATTAAACTGAAGATTACATAGGCTGATGACAGAAAGAAATTAAATAAGGTGTTGTTTCTTTACTTCCTTATTTTTAATTGAATAATAGATAATTAATTTGATTGAAGCCAGTCATGTTAAACAGTTTCCTGGATATCTTATTGAGAAATGTGTTATCCTGCATGTTGTTCTGTCACTTCTTTGGCAGTGATATTGTGGTGGTAATTTTGAGGTGCCCACTAAGGTGTTGCACTTTGATTGCTACACCTTTTCTTTTTTGGAGGGAGTGGTGGAAGGTAGGGTTATTATTTTGTATTTAAATCCAACCCACAGGTGGTGGAAAAGTAAGCTAGTGTAAAAGTGGGACAACTCCAGTCCCTAGCAGAAGGGAAGAGGGCACAAGACTCAGGCTACTCAGATGGAGAAGGTCCAGGATGAGCACTGACTGGACAGACACCACTCTCTTGTTCTTGCACTCACGTCTGTGTTTGCCTTGGAAGTCTGCTTGGACACATGAAAGACTTCTTGAAGGAAAAGAGGCTGAGCACTTCCCAGTCCACATTGGCAAAGCCCATGGGGGTGGGCAGATGCTCAAGAAAGGCTGTCTGATGACTTGTAGACAGGTAAGCCACTTCCTCACCTCAGTGCCTCTGCCTGCACCTGTGTCGATGCCCAGGCTGATCGAGTGTGGTGTGGAAGTGAAGCACGAGCTCAGGGGAGAAGGAGTGTGGTGCAGCAGCTGCCCCTCCACAAGGCTGGCTCCCTCCTGGCCACAGAATGTGGAATACTGTTTTGCTCCGAGCACGCATAGTTTGTGTGGGTGTAGATTTACATTTCGTTAAGGAAAATGAAATAAAGGGGCCAGTTGCAACTGGCCTGAAATTTTATTATTTGCAAGAGCCCTTGTCTTCATGTGATGCTTTACGTAACAGCCTTACACATCTGCAAAGTATGTAAAGTATTTCCACTGTTGGGGGGGGGGATAAAAAAGGTGAGGATATTTCTGAAAGGGACTCTATCTCCCAGGAGGACTCAACAAGGAATTTTTAGCTCCCAGCAGGCAAGAAAACAGCAAGAACCATGGGTCTGTTCTCTAGGGCCAACTTTCCCTTGGTTTATGGGATAGTAGATCACATTTCCAGGGATAACCACACTCTTGAGAATATATTTGACAACAGATTCAGTTCAGAAAAAATGCTAAAATGAGATAGGATGAGTGAGAATAAAAGGAGTAGGAAACTGGGACATACATCCTGATCTCAGGGAGAAATAATGGTACAAGGAAGAACACAAAATTAGCAAATAGATAGAGCTCAGAGAGCAGGAGAGATGCTGCCATGGGCAGTCTCTGTATGTACAGAGAGCTGAACTGAGGGCTATGTTTTTGTCTTACATCCCCTAGAAGATGTGAACAAGCACACTCCTTCTTTAATGCTTATTGTTACCCTATCTGATAGTGCAATGTATATCCTTGTAAGGCTGTGGGGGGGAAAAAAAAGGCAAAAATGTTGTGAATGCCTTCAAGGAGGATTAGAATGAATGAAAAATGTTTGAAGCCATTCAAGTGCAAAGTGTAGTGAATCAGCCCATCCACTTTTCTTTGACATCTGAGTCTGGGTGGACTCAAACCACAAAGAAAAGAGGAAACAAAGGTGGAATACACATCGAGAAAGATCTTTCTGAAACTTGGCATTAAAATGTTAGAGGTTCCAATCACTGCTCAGCCCACACAATGTGAAGCAATTGGAAAGGACTGGAAAATCACTGCACAGAGCCCTGAGATGCAGGTGGTGTTTTGTTTGTTTCTTTTCCCCAGGAGCTGCTTAATAGTTACATGACTTCTGAGAAATTGTCACCAAGTTCCTCTTCCAATTCAATCTCCCTTAAAACAACTTGAAAAGAACACAGAAAACATGAATGTTCCATTCAATTCTACAGCTCTTCTTCTGCTTTGTATTTGGTTGTCCTCATTTGGATGTATGGCATCAACTCTAATCGTCTTCCTCATTTTTAGAGTCAGGAATAATTTTCAGGCTATGAGACTCCTTCAAAAGAAAAACTTTAACCTAGGTAGACAGAGTTTCTAATTTTCCATCTTTTTGACATAACCCTTCAGGTACTTCCTATAATGAGCACTGAAAGGAGATCCAGTCCAAAGCACCACTGGGTCAGTCTTGGTTCATCCAGTTTCAGAACCACAAGACCATCCCACTCCTTTCTTTCAGTTCCCATTCTAAAAAAAATGCTATAAAACCCTCCAGCATTTCTCATGCTATGTATCAGCTGCACCCACAACACCACATGGAGCTGAACCTACAGAAGTAAGGCAGATGAATATGAAGTTGTAGGGTAGCTTAGAAATACCATGTCTTTGAAAAAAGATTTGGTCCCAGTGTTGCCCTAGATCCAAATCAGCAGAAAGACAAGAAAAATAGGTAGGTACACTATTTCATATGAGCCCTTTGCCATGATTCTGCTCCTGTCCAACAAGCCTGGTGTTCACAAGGCAACAAGAGGAGCAAAGGAACCCTGTTCCAGGTGACAGGCCACCAGCCGCTGAAATCCCTGTTAGGATCACTGTAAATCTGGTAGATGTGTTGCAGGTAGAAAAGTTATTTCCCCTGCTTCCTACCAGGTCTGTAGTCACCTCAGGAGGAGAGACAGTGCATTGTCCAGCAAATGAAGAAAGTGATACTTCCTCTATGGATTTTTTTAGATTCCCAATTCTGTCATATAAATTGCATGTTGAGACATTCTGAACTGCTACCCATGTGATGGGACATTGCTCTCTCTTTCTTTTCTTGAACATTTTCTTGGCTGGGAGCCATTTACCAGAAGCCTTTCTCTCAGCTATGTGCTTGACTCCTTCTGCTGTTTGATCCTCTCCTCTTTCATCCTAAAAGATTTACCCCTCAGTAGAGATATTTGCATTACTCATCTATGTCAGGTCTTTTTATTGCTGCCCATCTCCACTGCATCTGTTCCTTATCACTCTTCATTACTTATTCATATTTTTATACCCTATAGGAGTCAGAGATCACTACTAGAAACATGCCCTGGTGTTCCAGGCCCACAAGGAGGAACAGTCCATCATCTGCAGTCTTTACCATTTAAATGGCCAAGACTGATGGAAATCTGGGGTGCAAATGGACAGACCACCATTTTTACACCCCTCAACTGGACCACACAAGGTTTCTCCTTGCCCCTGACTGTGGTTTCCCCTAAGTGTGACATAAGCAGTATCTCTTGCCTCTCATACAAGCCCTGAGCAACTATCCTATAACCACCCTGCAGTACTGTCCCCCTGGACAGGAGCTGGGTCAGGTTCTTCTCCATGGGAGTTCCATCCCAGAATGAATGCGGTGCCACTTACTCAGCTTTCAAAAATGATTTACAGGGTACACTTTTTATCATTTGGCCCCTGTGTTGCAGCCTTGCCCCATTGTGCATACATTCTATTCTTTTTCCAGGCAAATGTCAATTTTTCTTCATTGAAGGGATAAAGGCAAAAATTTGCTTGCAGAAACAAAGGTGAACTTTTCTTGGTGTTTTTTTCCCCTTTTTGTAATGCTGGCACCAAGCCAATTTGCTGTGCTTTACTTTCCTCTGTATATGTGAATTTTTATATAATTTTTTTTCTACACAGCTCCAGAGAAAAAGGGTTTCTCAGCCTTAACATCCTGTTCACTTCTGCATACTTTTGAATGCTCATTATTAAAAGCCAGCTATTTATACACAGGAACAAAGTACATTCCACTAACCCCTTGTGGCATAACTCCACATACTGACTGCTAAGCCCTGGAAAGGTGTATTGAATGTATGACAGAGAGCTTTTTATAGGGACTGAATACCCACTGTACATCAGCACAGGAATACCCTTTTAAAATTCTCTTTGCTATCATGTCTTCGGAAATATGAAAGGCAAACCTTTCAACAGGTTCATTCCCTCCGAGTCTAATCTTGATTGTGTTGAGAGGGATAGGTGCCAGATAACTGTATCGGTGGAAATGGAGATAAGAAGGCTGTGCATACCATAAGCGGTTGTATTGCTTGAATTATGGACTTAGACAGATGCAGTGACAATAACAGGACAGCACTAATAGGTGAGTGGTTCATTTACCTGCCTGGTATCTTTCAAAGATATCAAATTGCACTTCATTACTGGAAAATCCCTAAGATGAATCAAGAACAAATGTATTATCTCAAAATCACCCATCTGACAATGCATCACAGTGGGCATCTTACAAGGGGAGGTTAAGTTAAGTGATACCTCTGTGCAGCTCACAAAAGGGACTGAGGTTGAAAATAAGATGTCAAAGAAATCTTTCAGCTGAAGAATAGAAGGATTCTTCACAGAGGATTTGGATGTTTTGGATCTGTCTACTCTTGGAATATCTTTAAAACAAAAGGTTGGTGCCCAAGGTGCAATTCAACATTTTTGTTTTGTTTTCACATTTTTTATATTCCCATCAAAGGACATATGATGCCCCCTCCAGTTCACAGCTGGCACATTGGTTTCAAAACCCACTGAACTACACTTTTAATCTTGGTGGAAGCTTCTCCCACCTGCATACCCCAGAAGTGCTTTAATGTATGCACAGCTGTGATTGTAGTTCCATCTGGCATTCAGTCACCTCAGTGCTTTCTTGGGGACTTTGGGTAAAAAAAGGTAACCCCACAACTGTGTCTCCATAGAGCATCAAGCCCCAGTTCTCCAGGAGGGGATTCTGGTGAGACCATGACATGATTTTCACTATTGTGATTACAGAGCAGCATGTCATTCAAAGTCCCAGCCTCTCAGGAGGGTGGAGGAAATGATGCCATCCCACCTCATTTGCAGAGACTCTCTGACCAATGCACTGCCCAGTATTTGCAGTTTCTCATACTACTCTGGTAAAGACTGTTTCAGAAAGCTTTGGCAAAAGAGAGCAGAAAAAGTAGCCCTTCTTAACCCAGTTTACTTGGCAGTTTCCATAACAACTTGACACAGCTATTTATAACACAGGAGAATATCATTTGCCTCTCATCATTTTTAGAACCTTTGTTGCCATATCAACCTCAGCCCCGCGTAACAGTGCACAGCTCCATTCAATTCTCTCATTTGCTCAGAAAGAAACTTCTCTCTCAATGAATTGAAATTCAGTTGGTCTCAGAAGGACCCTTGAGAGGCCTACATGCCACATAAAGTATAATTTGAGCCATAATTTAAATGGATTTTTGCTGGTGTGACCTATCTGCCCAAGATGGGTGGGATTACCTGCAGTGGGAAGCAAAATATGAGAATGGGGTGGATAATCAGATCAACACTCCCATTTGCTTGGGAAGCAAAAAATGAGAAGGATATGGCAACTACTGAAACTCTTTGTGATGGGTGTTGAAAGAAAAAGTTATCTTAAAACATCAGAATTTCAAAGGCTACGTCCTCAGTCTGCATTTGCGGGGGGGGGCGGATTGAGTGTCAAGATGTTTCAGCAAAGAACAAGGTCAGGATGCAGTGAAAATCAAGGTGGGTAGAAAAGTGGGTAGAAAGACAGGGAGAGACTGTGCTCCCAGAGGAGGAGAGGATCCTTCCTGGTGTGGTCTCAGGTGCTGCTCAGTCCTGGGTTCATTCTCCACAGTGTCAAGCACCAAAAAGCAACTCTGAAGGACACAAATGTCCACAAAGAACAACTCAGGTGGGGATTAGGTGTCTTCCAATATCTCTCTTTGGAGGAAGCTATGGTCTTCAGAAACTCAGTTAAGTCCTTCCACTAGATTAAATGTGGTGGGTTCCCAGTTTCTCATCACAGTTTTTTTCCTGGTTCCTGCTGGCTGGTTCAGCCAGTGCTCATCACTTGCATAGACTGGTCAGGGGAAGTTCAGCCCTGCAAACCCATGGCACCAAATCATTCCTTCCAGGTCAGAGTAGAATTAAGTTTAAAATACTCGTGTAATGTGCAATCATAAGTATCTATAATCCACCTGACACCTTCACCTGACTAAGCAGCACTCAAATAACCCTTTGGCTGCACTGCTTCTTGTCACTCACGCTTCCTCCTCCTGTTGGGAGATGGCAGGTCTGTTGTCCATGCCCTGACACCTCACTGCCTCAACCTGCTGTGTTTGCTACTTTCCCAAGAAGCTTCTCTTTAAAATAGGTGTCCCCCATCTCCCCTCCCTCTGAGATCTGAAGGTGCCTATGTATTCCCTGGAGTAAGCAATGCACTTGGCAGAGCAAATTTCATACAAATAAGGCAACCACTTGAAATAGTGCCAGTGACTTGGCCTCCCTTCCACCAACAGAAATGCACACAACAGCTTTTTAAAGAAGCACTGTGGATTCCTGGTTTGCATTAGTCATATTGTTCCCTCTTGTTTTAATCAACTCAGTATTTCTACAGGGTCTCCAGTGAGATTGAGAAGCATGTTAGCAGCTCCAGCACAACTTGGTTCAGCTGCCTGTGTCAGCAGATGAGAACCTCAGCCTCACGGATGTGTTTTGTCATGTAGCAGCGCTGAATACAGACTCACCAGCTTTATTAATAGCAGTCCTATTATTTAACATGATGTTCCACCAACCCCTTGGACTGGGGACAATAGGAAATGGCACTTACATGTTTAAATCTGTGGCACGCTGGAACTGTTTGAACGTGTGTGATTCACTGTCAGACAGTGCTATGTCAGGCACTGTGGGCAAAATAAAACAGACTACATATGCATCGTCTATATGTGTCCTACACGTAAGCTGTTTGAAATGCATCTTGCCCAACCTCTCCTTGCAGAAGCCATAAGTGAGCTCCATCTATCCTTTAAAGTATTCTTGGTGGGATCTTAGGAAGTGCCAACCTTGAAGTGCATGCTTTTAACCACAGCCCCAGAGGGGGCTAGGAGCTCTCACTTGTCATGTCTGCAGGAACTTGGGGGATATCCGACTGGCCACTGTAAGAAAATAGCTTTAGGTATGCTCTGAAAGAGGTAATTTGATTCCTAAATCCAGTAGTTACCACACACCCTTCATCAAATCTAGAAAGTTTTGGAGTTCTGGGATGGGATTTTTTCTGTACTGACAAGTATTAGTTTAGCCCTGAAAAATCTGGGAAGCCCTAAAAATTTGAAACTTGCACTGCTCACATTCCCCCAGCATCTGTCTCAACTGATTGGTATTCCTGTATTTCATTTTTCTCCCCTCTCCTCTCTAACCCCTGCTTAATTTGCAGAATAATGGATTTGTTCAAAGTCACTGAACTCAAGGGGAAAATCACATTTGAAAAACTACACTGATCACACTAATCTTTGCATCAAAATAATGATTCAGAAAGTTGTAACATTTGCTGAAAACTTGTGGCTCACCCTATGACTGGACCAGTGTAAGGCTTTTCTAACATAATTTGTTTTATTCAGGCTGATCTCCAGTCAAGGAACAGAAATGGTCCTAAGCAACATGTGTGTGATTCTTCTTTTAGGATCCTCGGTCCAAACACACAGGCCTTGTTCTTGAGAAAAACTTGTCCTGGGGGGAGAGTGAGGCAAAGACAAACTACTCTGCTGTTAACACCACTTTGAAAGATTGAAATTCTCTGATCCAAATTAGGATTCCTTCAAAAACTGAGTAATGCCTGCAACTAAGCAAAAGAGATGTTATAAAACCTTTAAGAGTGTTCCCTGGCAATTCCCAGCCCAACAACATGCTCCATCTCTATTGCTATCAAAATAGTATCTTGTTCTCTGCTAGTTGCTTTCAGAATGAAACTAGACCTTACACACAGTACCTTTTTTTGTAGTTGTCTGCAGAAAGCAATACTCAATTTGCATTCATATGGTAGTGATGATCACCATTTAGAGAGAAGTCTGTTTACCTGAAAAAAATCACTGCCTTTCCTCCAACCCTCCACAACAGAAAGGCTTCTGCTTAGAGTAGGTCGCATGGACATCATTTAATCCAGCTTTTCCCTTCTCCCAGCTGGGCCTGCCTGGCCCTGCTAGGAGATTAAATCCATCCCAGGGAACCTTTTCTTTGGAAAGCATCAGGGAAATGTGGTGGGACTGTAGCCCCTGTATCACCTCAGACACACACAACATGCAGTTTTGCCTTCCCTGCTATGATGGGCCACCATGTAGGACCTTCAGAGACACCAAGCCCCTCCACACATTGCTAAGCAAAAATAAACCTCCCATATCTTAAGACAACTGAGACAATTTCTTCACTGCCCACCTTGGCCCTTTGGTGCCTGCCTTCCTTCTTCACATCACCCTCAGCCCAGCAGTGAGTTCAGCAAGGGGCAGAGACCTGCAGGCTTCATCTACCAGCCAGAGCTGTGCAGCTTCCACCTGCCAACAGCAGATCCTGCTCCTTGCCCTTGGTATGTCAGGTGGGCTCTGTATCCTTGGCTTTTCTACACCTAAAACAAAGAAAAGGGGAAAACAATTGTCCATGCTCCAAATGCCCAGCCAGGATCTGGTACACTGTAACATGCTTCATCTCATTTATTTCATAGCACTGTAAAGCCTCTTTCAGTTGTCTCACTACAGAGACTCCAGGCAGAGTGGAGCCGTGTTCCTTAGCAACTCACAGTACACATGACAAAATTAACCCAAACAGTTTTGTTTATTAACTCTTAATAAGGAGCAAACAAAACCTAAACCTGAGAGTTTCACAACAAGAATGTTTTCCATTTTGGGTGCATTACTAATATTACAGGCGACAATGTTATCTTGGGTGTTCTGTGAGATTTTTTTTTAGCCCTTTTGTGAAGACCTATTTGAAGCACAAAAGTCTTTCCCTCCCTGTGTGTGATATTTCTATAATGGAAAGACTCTGTGTAATAATAGAAAAAATTAAAATACTTTTGGAGCTAATGAGCTCTAGCTGATGCCTACTTGGCACCGTAAAATCCAGGTTTGGAGGATGGAGACGTGAACAGTATCCCCAGAATCTCTCCCACAGTTTGGACAAATTGCAGGGGTGGGGTTTTCAATCTGCTGGGATTTACTTCAGGTTCTTCAGGAAACATGACCTTATGCTACTCTGTCCCTGTACCCCAACCCTTAAAACACAGTCCTGTTTCAGAAAGATTTCCTGAAAATTTTTATATTAATGCATTCAAGGCAGCACAGGCTTAATTTGAGAAGGTATTTAAGCAGCTGACTAAATCACACCAATTCCAGCAGCAATCAGGTGTCCCAAGACCTGGTGTTCAGGTGCTCTAGAGATGTGAACAAAACCTGTCCCCTAAGAAGATTTTTGAGGATGTCACTTGTGGAATATGTTGGTTTATGTCCATCATAAAAAGGGACTATATGTGTTCTTTTTATGGTTCCTGTCATACGGAGTAAAAAAAAAAACCAAAACAAAACACAAAACCAAGAACAAACAAACAACAACTACAACAAAAATGCTTTTCGAAGTATGAAAAACTTTTCAGGCTTTACCAAAGGACAAGAGTCCATTGCTTTGCTGCCTCAGGAGATTTGGATGAAAGTTGCTGCCAAGAATCTCAGGCCTAAGAGAGACTTCTACAAGATTGTTTCCAGATATGAAACCCTTTTCCTGCTGTGCTGCTGAGCCCTCCCTGACCAACACTTCATGGCAACTGCTGATAATGAAAATGCCGAGGCTCCCTCTCAAGAACTAACCACAGCAGCCGATCCAGGCAGCCCTTTCCGGCTTTTATGGAGAAGAATAAGTGACTTGTGCATTCTTGTGAGAAACTACTGAGACATCAGCTATGGCATCAATAGGTTTTTATGGAAGCAGAATGCAGATTCTTATCATGCTCCTTTTATTTAGCAAGTCATGACAAATGAATTCCTTGGAAACTTACTCCTGGTAATCACAGAGCTCCAAGTGCTCAGCGTTGAAACAACACATAGGCAGGGTGGTTGGAGGCACGTACTCCTAGGGACATGCTCTTCCTGGCTCCAGCTGGTGGAAGGGGTGGTAGGGAGGTGAGAGAGGGAGATGGACAGGAAGGACAGAAGGAGGCGAGGGAGAAGATCCACTTACTCTCTCAGCTCTGCAGCTGGGCTCAGTCTCCCTGACTGGTTTCTGCCCAGATGTAAGAGAGGAGGTACAGGCTGGAAGGATGCTGATAATATACCCTCACTCAATGCACTGTGGTATAAGTAAGCAAATAGGCTCTGAGAGCCTGACAAGAGTGTTTATTTTGTCTTATCCAGGCCATCCTCTGTCCTACACAAAGACTTTTTTCCTTTTTGTACATTCTCCAATATGTAAAACCTCAGTGGATGCAAGCATTTCCCTTAGGAAGTCTTTCACAAGTGGCTTGATTTCCCTGCCAGGAGCTCTTGCACAGGCTGTATCTAGAGCCCCATGGCGACATCTTCTCAGCAGATAAAGAAAAGGGAATAAATTCAATTACACAGGGGATTCCTGCTAAAACTAGTCTGCAGCCTTGCTCACCTCCCCACCCCAAATTTTAGCTAACATCTTCCAAGGCTCCCTAAGCACTTCTCTTGCATCAGTACTCTTTGAAAAGCAGGAACAGTGATATTGGGAAGGCACAGAGGCAGAAAGTCAGGCTATTTCTGCATATTGAGTGTAAGGCTCCCTCTCCTATAGTGCTGCTCAGATTCATTGGCTGCACAGTCCATGGGCTCTTCTCAGTCAGCCCAGCTCTTTCTGTGCTTCCCCTTATAAACTTATTACTGGTACCTGTGAGACCATGGAGCATATCAGGAAAAATTATCCTACCCGTCATATGGAATAGGCAAGGACCTCTCTATTTTGCCTTGGAATTTGACATCTTTGTACCACTATGGCCTTGCCACAGTCTTGCTGTGATTTTTCCTCCATGGAAAGCCAGGCAAGCTTTGCTCCTACATCTCAGGTAAGAACATGTTCCTCCTTCCCTTTGTCTTCTATCTAAGCTCCACAGTCCCTGTGGTTCTTGACATTTGAGTGAAGACACCTCTGGGGCACATTAGGGTCAGGTCTGATGCCTGTCATTAACAAAAAGTTGGTAAAATTGAATGAACCTCAAAATAAAAACTCAGGAGACTTTCAGCTTCTCTCTAGGACTGACATGCCTATGTTGGCACAACACAGCACTGGGCACAGAAGAAGGGTACACACTGACTTAGCACATCTACACCTGCAGCTTCAAGAGGTTGAAGTTTTGACTCTTTTCTGAGGACAGAAAGAATCATGATCATCTCTACTTGACCCAGGCTCAGCTGCAGCTTTCTCAGCTCAACTGGATGTTTATCTCAACTGGCAGATACTTATTGCTGACTGTTCATGCTGTATGACATACCAGGAGCATCAAATTCTACAGCTTAAGAACCAAACTTGGTATTGCCTTCAACCTGTCCTGGCCTGCACAGCATGAAATGAGACCATGTAGATGTGGAGCCATCCATCCATCCATCCATCCATCCATCCATCCATCCATCCATCCATCCATCCATCCATCCATCCATCCATCCACCTTGCTGTTAAGTGTGGCTCTGGCAACAGGGAAGGGGAAGGCATGAGGCTCTGGACCTGAACCTTGAGATCTGCTTCTGCTGGCTCCAGTGTGGACAGGCTCTGAAAAAAAGAGATCTGAATGGGTAACTTAGACCTGCTCCCCCTTAAGATGTTCTGTCTGTTTTCTTGCTCAACCTCCTCACCATCCCTAGCAGTGGGGAGGAGGAGCAAAGTATTCAGCCACTGGTCCACCCTCAAATTAGCATCTGAGAAAATAAGTTTTCTCTGAAGAGCTGCTGGAGAAAAGGACAGGATAACCTGAGGAAAGCAGATGGTTTTCCCAAGCATCCAAAATGCCTTGTCCCCATCCACTCATCAAGGTTTCTTTTCCTTCTATTTTTACTTTTTTTTCCTTTTTCTCTGTGCACTTTGTCCAAGAGGAAATCTAGAAGCTGATATTGCCCTGGAATCTTATTTTAAGCCTTTCCCATTCCCAGTTTATACTTTTTTTTTCATCCACAGCTCTCTCAGTCACACCCATCTAACTCTATGTCTTGCAGCAAGAAGACTTGGATACACATGAAGGTAGATTTGAACTATTGTCTTTGATAGTTACAGGGTCTGTTTGTACAAACTGGGCTTAATACAACGGCTCCTAATGAGAGTTTATACCATCCAGGTCCCTCCTGGATTAGACAGCAGATACAATTCTCCCTCTCAGCCCAGCTCAGAGGGTCATTTGCAAGTTTGGTTTGCAATCTCCTGTTATACCCATCTTGTAGAGTTTGGGGACTACACTGATATTGAAGCCACCCCAGGCATGTTTATGCTGTGTTTGACACAAAAACTGCTAAGATGAAAATGCCCTAGACCAGTGAAAAATGCCCTGAGGCTGGGTAGATTATTCTCCTCCACCCTTTTCCCTTCTTTTTCTTTGTTTCTCCCTGGGCACTGGTCAGCTCTGGCTCACCACCCTCAGACACGTGCGCACACAGCCAGGCCAAGAGTGGAAATGAATCACTGGCACTGGGGGATCATGATTGCAGCGTTCTTATCTTGAAAAGAAAATGTGCACATCTTCAGGAGCCTGGCAGAGAAAAAGAATCCTGGCCAACTCAAGGACTTCTAAACAACATTTCCTAGGGGTCAGGAACAAGTCTACTTTCTTATTCATCATGATCTTCTTCTTCAAAAAAAAAAAAAAAAA